>ML808446.1:89875-115593 GCA_009831015.1 Picea engelmannii
AGTTATGAATGAGATAATAGATTAATATTTATTGTCTAATTTAATTAAGGGAAAACTAAATTAGACACATGTTTCTTGTTGACTTTTCAACACAATCACTGCCCTATCAGTTGGATTGTCCCAGCTTACTGGGGTGTTGCACTTTTTTCCATAAAGTTCTTCAAATGGGATCATCTTCAGTGATGCTTGATACCCATTGTTGTAGGCAAATTCTACCAAGTGTAGATAATCTTCCTATTTAGAAGGCTTTTCCATCACATACATTCTTAACATATCTTTTATCACTTGATTTACCCTTTATGTTTATCCATCAGACTCGGGATGTTAAGTTGTGTTGAAGTTCATATTTGTTATGAACCCTTTCAATAATCCTTTCCAAAACTTTGAGGTAAACTTTGGGTCTCTGTCAAACACAATTGTCTTGGGTATGACATGCAAGCATGCTACTTCCCTCATATAAATATCAGCAACATTGGTTGCCTTGTGAGTAATCTTCATAGGAATGAAATGGGCAGCTTTAGTTAGCTTATCCACCACCATCATGACAGAATCATGTTGCTTGTTTGTTCTAGGTAATCTTGTGATGAAATCCATTGTCACCACCTCCCATTTCCACTCAGTAATGGGTAATGGTTGTAGAAACCTAGTTGGGTGTCTATGCTCACCCTTGACCCTTTGACACTCCAAGCATTTAGCTATGTACTCTACAATTTATTTCTTCATGCCTGGCCAATAGTAATGGCTCTTGACTGCTGCCACTATTTTCTAATATCCAGGGTGCCCAACATAAGGCACATTATACATCTCTTTCAAGATCATGCTCCTGAATTCGTGAGAATTGGGTACATAAATTATGTTCATGTACAAGAGTATTCCATCAACTTCCAAGCTATAATCTTCTATTTTCTGCTGCATTTTACCTTGCTACAATTTTTTTACCAATTACATGTATTGCATATCTGCTTTTGCAATCTCAGAAATTATGCCTTTAAGATCCATCTGATACATGCTAATTGTTGTAGCATGCAGTTCATGCACTCTCCTATTGAGTGCATCAACCACCTTGTTCTCCTTTCCTTTTATGTGCTTGATATCAAAGTCATACTCACAGAGGAATTCCAACCATCTACTCTACCTAGCATTCAAAGTAGGTTCATCAAACAAATACTTCATACCATTATGGTATGTCCTCAACTCAGACCTATTTCCATGAGGTAGTTCCTCCACTTCTTCAAAGCGTGCACTATGGCTATCAACTCCAAATCGTGACTGGCGTAGAGCCTTTCATGTTCTTTCAATTTTTTGGACTCGAAACATATCACAAATCCTTTCTGACTAAGGACTCCTCCTAGTCCTTATTTGCACACATCTATGCAAACCATGAAATCTTTATTTGGATCAGCAATCCGCAGAATTGGAGCATTGGTTAACAATTTCTTCAATCGATGGAAGCTCTTTTCACATTCTTCTATCCATTGAAACTTCTTCCCCTTCCTTTGCAAAGAAGTGATGGGGCAAGATATTCTCAAAAACCTTGCAATGAACCTTCTGCAGTATCCATCTAGACCCATGAAGGATCTGACTTCTGTCAAATTTTTAGTTGTTGTCCACCCTTTAATGGCATCAATATTTTCAAGGTCCAATGCTATCCCTTCCTCAGATATGATATGCCCCAAATAGTGAATTTGGTTTTGATAAAATGAGCACTTGCTCAATTTGGCATATAGTTGATGCTCTCTTGGCACTTGCAACACCATCCTCAAATGATGCTCGTGCTCTTCTTTTGTCTTGGAATATACAATAATGTCATCCAAAAAGACAATGAAAAACTTGTCTAAATATTCTTCGAAAACACCATTCATTAAGCACATGAAAACAGTTGGTGCATTTGATAACCTAAATGGAACCACTGTGAATTCATAATGACCATACCTTGTCCTGAAGGTAGTCTTGTTGATGTCTTCCTCTTTAATGCTTACCTGATGGTATCCTAACCTAAGATCTATCTTTGAAAATATCCTTGCATCCTTCAACTGATCGAAGAGATCATCAATCCTTGGTAGAGGATACTTTTTCTTTATAGTCACTTTGTTCAACTGTCTGAAATCGATGCACAATCTCAATGTCCCATCTTTCTTCTTCACAAACAAGACTGGGGCACCCCAAGGTGACACACTTGGGAGTGTGTACCCCTTCTTTAAAAGTTTTTCCAGCTGCATTTGCAACTCCTTCAGCTCTGATGTACTCATTTTGTAATGAGTCTTTGATACTGGAGCTTCTCCAGGCATTAAATTTATAAAGAAATCAATATCTCTCTTTGGGGGTAGTCCCGGTACCTCCTTGAACACATATTCAAAATCTTCTAGGACTACATGATCCTCCATATTTGGCACCTTATCCTTATATGATTCCTCCATATGGGCTGCAAATATTTGACAGCCCTTCCTGTAACACTTCTTTAGTTGCATTGCTGAGATTTCTCGAACGGTAACTGCCCTAGGAATTCCTTAGACTACACTTTGATTCCCTTCCTCATCCAAGCAAGTGAATGCCTTGTTATGGCAGTCTAATATGGCATGGTGTTGGTCCAACCAATCCATACCAATTAGGAAATCATATGATCCCAAAGGAAAGATGTTCAAATCTTCCTTGGTACCCAGTCCATTCATGCCCACTAGAAATGATTTAACCAACTCAACAACTTTCCTCTTTGCTCCTGCAGCCAGTTGTACCATCCAAGATTTCTCATGCTTGCTTCATGGAAAAAGAAATCTTTCCACAACTTTAGAATCTATGTAACTATGACTAGCTCCTGAGTCTATTAAAGTAGTAAAGGCATGGTTATTGATCATACCTTCAACTTCAATCATGTGTGATTGAAACTCAGCTTGCTTGTTGTCTAGAGCTGCATAGATTCTTGGTACTCTTCTTCCCATGTCCTCCATTGTTTCTGCTTGTTTAACATGGTGAACATCTCTCACCTTGTCCTTTTTGTGAGGGCAATATCTATACTTGTGGTCTTCTTTATAGCCCCAACATTGCATAGGTGTCTTCCTTGGCCTTTTCCCACCTACTTCAACCATCCTGGGCTCTCTCAAAACTGGCTTTCCTTGAGGACTATTTCTGAAAAATGGTGGCTTGTTCCCTTTCTACCTCTGCTCCCTCTTAAACTTCCTCTTGTCTTCCCAAGATTTTTGGGAAGTAGGCTTTCCTTTTTGTTGATCATATAATCATTTTTCTCTCCTTATAGTTTTTTCTAGAGTCTTGGGATCATCATATTGGATTTTATCACTAATGAAAGATGGCAGCCCACTCAGATATCTCTGGATCTTAATTGTCTCATCCTTAATGAAAGAGACATACTTCAACAGCTCTAGAAATCACTTTTCATATTCATCTATAGTCATGCTACCCAATTTAAGTTCAAAGAACTCTTTCATCTTTCTGTCACAGTATCTATTGGTTAAGTACTTCTTTTCAAAATGTCTCTTGAATTCCTTCCATGTAACAATCTTCTCTCTAATGTGTTGCACTTGCACAAGTTGATCCCACCACATGGATGCCTTTCCTTTCAGCTGATAGATTACAATTCTTTTCTCTGTATGAGAGGAATAATTATGCAATTGGAAATATTTCCTCATGCCAAGTAGCCATGTCTCAACATCTTCATCTTTCTGGTGCCATCCATCAAAAGTAGGAGGTTTGATCTTATTGATTTCACCCTACTGTTCATCTACTTCAGATCTCCTATGCTTTCTGGTAGGATATAGACTTGAAATGTTGTGTGGCCTCCTTTTGGAATGCCTTTGGGACTGTCGGTGATGTTTGCTACCGCTCCTTGATCTTCCTTTCTTCTCGGGGGTCTCATGACTTCCTAATTTGTTGGATCCACTCTCCTTATCCAACTTCCTTTCAATTCTTTCCTGGCTCCACGTTAATTTCATATTGAAGTCTTCATGTTTCTCCTTGGCTCTCTTAAGCCTTTTGTTATCTACCTGGTGAATTTGGACATCTTTTTTCAATTTTTTAATAATTTTAATCACGCCCACGTCTTTCTCTATTTCTTCTTCATGCCCATTGGAGTTTTTTCCTTCAACTCCCAAATGGACATCCATTCCTCTAGCTTCATTCTCTGAATTGTAAGCATCTTTTTCCTCCTCCATTTCTTTGCACTATGTGACAATTTGGTTCAGTTCTGACAATTGTTAACTCTGCAAAATGTGCAGTGAACCGAATTTTTGTCAGGCTATTAGACTTAATAATTTTCCAAAATAACATAAACCAATCTGGTTCAACAAAATATATCTGACTCCATTTTTTGCGGGCCTTTGTCGATCAAGAACCTCTCAGACTTCTATCTATAAGCCCTGCTCTGTTTTGCAAAATTTTCGGGTGCCAACCCCTTTTTCTTCAGCCCTTAATTTGCATGTGATCATGCTTGTGACCAAGTGCTAATAGTTGGGCACTTATCCGGAGCCTTGAAAATTCAGGACTCCAAAGCTTCAGAGGTTTCCCTTTTCGCACGTTACAAACCTCACTAAACATTGAACTGGAGAACTTGCAAAGGATGGTGGATCTATGGTCCACAACTTCCTAGCATCCAACGACTAATGTTTGCTATGGAACTCTGGGCTTCGGGGCTTTGGGACTTCGAAGGATTTCACATCTGCACACCCAAAAACTCTCAAACCATGAATCTATGAATACTTCCACGTCACCCCCAATGACGTCATCATGCCACGTTACTTCGATGCTATGGGACTTCGGGGATTTATTCCTCCCACTCGATCATGAACCATTTCTTCCGGAGTGTCAAGACTCCAGACTACTGCATCGGTTGCCACATGTCCTTCATGATCAATGGTCGAGGTAGACTCTAGCCTTCAGGAGTTTTCTACTTAATGCTAATTGTAACATCTTTCCTCTGGTGTACCAAGTCTCTGGAATTCACGATCTGGTGCCATGCATCTATTGGGGTCAAGTTATCATGTCCCCGATCTAGTTAAATTCTTCGCCCAGTTTATAACTACTTTTTGTATTCATCAGGGGCCCCACTAGCCATGCTCAAGAGGCGTGCCACGTGGAAAAATACTAGAATTGGACACATGGCCCAATATTACAGGTGACATGTGTCACGTTCTAACTGGAATTTATATCTTCAAAAGGTTCTTAACTCATTGACATGTGGCACACATCCCATGTATCCACGTCATCACTGGTGACGTCAGCAGGCCACGTCACTTCGGGAATTCGGGCTTTGGAATATTTTACACTTGCACACTCCAATTCTCTCAAACGTCGAACTCCCAAACTTCTTTACTTTCCGAGGTCCACATAGTACAACTGTCAACAATTAAAGTGGTGGCACATGGCATGTCTAGGAAAGGTCCACATCACCACAGATGATGTCACCATGCCACACCACTTCTATTCTTCAGCTTCGGGACTTTGAGCTTCGGGGCTTTGGGAGATTCCACACTAGCACACTCCAATTCTCCCAAACATCAAACTCCCAAACAAGTTGATCTCTTGACACACGTCCCTTTTGATGGATATTCTGGATCAACTCTGGACTTCGGGACTTCAGGAGTTTGTGCCTTAGCATACTTTGTTTCTCTCGAACGTCGAATTCTGAATGATTATGATATCTATGGTTCACAACCACCCGCGCGCAGATCTAATGAATGAGATCTATTTTTTTTCATCGGTGTGCCTTACCTTCTACTCTTGGCTTAATCTAACAGATTCAAACTATTCTTGCTCAAATCCAACGGTAAACACTTCTTCCCGGATCTATGGTGTAGATCCTCTCCAGGACTTCGAAACTTCGAGCTTCGGCCCCTTTTGTTCTTATAACACATAAACTTCGTCAAATTCACGAAGTCCGAAGAACTTAGGGGTTATATTTCATGCACCTTTTCTAGATATGACGTCGGTGAAGGGTCTGCCTTCTCCCGAATAGATCCTACGGCCCAACACAACGGTTTTTTTGGCTTCTTTCCTCTGTAGGTTTTCTTGAACCACTATACTTCTTGAGCTTCTAAACATAGTCCAAGTGTTCACACAGTGCGTTCCTAACACTCAGGGATGCTCTGAGGTTCATATTTTAACTCTTTCAACAACAATTCACTCTGAAATCTTTGCTTCATTAACCACTACCATGGCCCATCCAGGCTTAATGTCAAAACCATGGCTCTGATACCAATTTGTGATGTTCCCAACCAACAACAAGCTGGGAAACATCACTCGTAAACATACTTTTCGCTATGATACCAATTTGTCACGTCCCCAACCACCAATAGGTCGAGCAATGCTACCTCAGAAAAATAACATGCTCGAGCACACACACACACACACACACATATTGTAAGTTTTAAACCTGGAAAGTAAATCAATGCATATAGATTCTTAAGCAAGACAGAAATTAATCAATGGCGCATACACTGAGTACATAGAGATTTTATACCGGAAAACCTCAACCGGGAAAACCTTTCTTATATTCATTATATTGAATTTCACCATTCACCATACAATATATACAATGTTTTTATATATTCTGTAGATACCAAAACCCTAATCCCTTAATCCGGGATTAATTTAAAAATCCGCTAAAAATAGCAAAAAACCGCCCAAAAAAAAAAAAAAATCGGGGCGCTGCCCCAAACGCTACACATAACCAGGGGGGAGCATACCTGCCCCCTCCCTAGGAAAGTGCTCGGTGCACATGACACAAACAGAACACTAGTGCGATGGATCGTCAGATGCAGTTGTCGAACCTGACGCGCCCACACACACACATGCAAAGAATATAACACATACCCAACACACACACATATATATAATGTAATTTTAACCAGACATAAACATTATGTACATACACATATTCTTGCGCAAGCGACAATAACACATACCAATATTTAACAAATGATTTACATTCTATTATCACACAGCATAATGCAGAAATAACAGTAAAAGCATACATGCAGTAATCACAGGCAAAACCTATAAATATAACAGCATATATAAATACACAACCTGTAACCAAACTTGGAAATGGTACTTATCTTTTAATTGAAGTACACCAACTATGTGCAGACCTTCCACGAACCTCCTAGCCTTAGACCACACTGCTCATCACTCTCAGCAATGGGTCACCCCCGATCTGAGACTAAAATCCATCGAGCAAGGGATTCCTAGGCTAGCCAGGGACAACAGGAAGTTGCACAGTACAATAGGAAGGATTTCCTCCAAGGAGCCACTTACGCCCACCGATCATAGAATATCATTCCCCACATGCCTGTCCCACCCCAGGAGTGTAAACCTTCACTGTCACACAGTCCATCGACTGCTCCACCTCCCTTCCAAGGCTTTAGCAATAGGCAGGACGGAATTCTCAGAGCTATGTAGCTGCTACTGGACTCCCTTTAGAAGAACTCACTTCCTCAGCACACTCTCTCACCTGGAGAGAGTTGCTCACACTTACACCCACAACTCATAGACTCTCATTCCCCACATGCCTGTCTCACCCCAGGAGTGTACACCTTCACTATCACATAGTCCATCGGCTGCTACACCTCCCTTTCCAGGGCTTCAACAACAGGCTGGATCAGGAATTCTCATAGCTCTGTAGCTACTACTGGACTGATCCAGATTATTTTCGACACGAAATGAGAGTGGAGATATAATAAATAAATGCATAGAGATATCGCAGATATCCAATAATATAACAACAATGTATTAGAGATGCAACCATAAACACGGAGATACAGTAATACATGATTTCTATTAATGAAAGAAATGTACAGAGACTATAAAAATATAGAGTGAAATACTCGCTAGAATGGTGGCAGCTTATCTCTGAGAAGAAATGTGACGGTTACTCACATTTGCAAGAATATGATTACAATGAGGCTCTGAAGGCCTTTTTACAATAAACAGGAATGTCAAAAACCCTACACATGCAAAAACCTAACCCTAGAAGATGAAACGCCAAAAGTCATGTGGGCCCCATTTGGGTAAGTTAGTACATCAACTTCCCGGGGTCGTAACTTTTTTATACAATATCTATTTTAGGTGCACGATAGATTGTTGGAAAGGTATCGTCGAGGAGATTCATTTAAGGGGCTCAATTAGAGCCTTCGGGTATCATTGTGAACCTTGATCCTGAAAAACCTTCATTTAGGCCCTCAAAATGGTCCTGGAAGTTAAAAACTACTAAAAATAGTAAATTACCAAAACTGCCAGAAAACTATTTTGAGCCAGTTTGAAAAGGTGGGTGGCCACCGATATCCACTTGGATAAATCCTCCCTCGTTAGGAAGCAATGGTATCCATTTCGTTGAGTGCCTAGGGGAGAGGGAAAAGTGTTTGTTGAATCTGTGCCTTGATGAGTTGCTTGCCTTGTTGGAGAAGTTTTGCTGCTTAGTTTGTTGAAGGTTGTCACGAACATGTGGTTGAAAGGGTTGGACCTTTTTAACCCATGAGATTCCTATGTATAGAAGGAATCTTTACACTTTGATTCAATCTTTTCGACATGCTTCTGTTTGATAGAAGGTTCTTGGGCCAAGGTTGTAGTGGTTGCAGTATTCTTCTGTTCACCTTTTGAACAGATTGTGAAGAAGCTTAATTGTGTAGTATGAGATACTACCTTGTGGCATTGTTTATGTGGAACAGTAGTCGGAACTACTTCTGGTATTCTATGGAGATGACCCCCCATAGAAACAATGACATTGTGGGGTCGAGACTCATAAACAACATGGCATCTCCACATATATGGTTGTCCCAAGAGAACATCACAGAAATCTAGTGGGGCAACATCACATAATACCTCATCCTTGAAGGGTTGGATGTCATATGACAATTGACACTTCTTCTTGACACAAAGATCTCATCCTTGGTGAAGCCACCCAATGTTGTATGGTTGTGGGTGTGGTGTTGTTGACAATCTCAATTGTTTGATGACCTCTGTCGAGATGAGGTTCTTCTAGCTTCTTCTATCAACAATAAAATGCAGTGGGGTCCCCTTCACCCACATCTATGAATGAAAAAGGTTCTCCCCCTCTTCAAGATCTGTTGGTTCTTCTGGTCAAATTGTTGTGGTCGCAACAATAGCAGTGGGGTCTGCATCGATGATTTGTATTTTACCAATATTTTCAGAATCAGGGTTCGGCTCCTTGTCTTTGATCTCGGCCACCAATGACTGTTTTGAACGACATTCATCGGTGTTGTGCCAAGGCATTTTATGGAAACTGCACCATTTTCCGATGTCCTTCTTTGTCTTTCCGTGACCTTTCAATTCCTGTGGCTTGGACTGGTTTTTGGGAGACTGTTTGTTAGGGACATATTTGTCATACTTTGGTTGTTACGGATTTGCAGAACCGAACTCCTGTTTTTAGTGGTGCTTAAATTTCTGCTCAATTTTAACATCATATCAATAAGCAGCACCGAGTGATGAGATGTCCAGAAAATCCATTTCAGTTTGGATGTATCTGTGTAGAGCCCCATGGTATTTTAGAACCAAATGTCATTCAAATTATTTGATACCCATCTTGGTGCACAAGGTATGGAAGGTATTGGTGAACTCTGGAACTGATTGGCCCCTATCTTTCCGCAGCATGGTCAATCTCATGTATTGGTCCTCATAGTTGCCAATAGGGTAATATTGTTCCTTTACCACATCCACAAAAAATCCCAAGTGGGCTCAGCCCCATATATTCCAGACTCCTCCATGGAAATTTTCTCCTAGTAAGTTTCCCACCAATGTTTGACATGGGGGAGAGCTTTAAGGAGTTCGAAGGTGATCTTTTCCCTATCAAAAAAATTATGAACAGAAAAATAACCTTCTAACAGATTTAACCATTTGTCTAGGGCATCCGCATCTATCTGACCTTCAAATACATGAATATCAAAATTAACCTGTACCTTGAAAGGAGAGGTGCTCCCAAAGTGGTTGTTTGATGAAGATGTGCATATTGCTATCAGCAAGGGTTGAAGGATGTGGGAAAAATTCTCCATCATTTCATCCCTCTGTCACGTGAGAGCTTGCTCAAGCAACAGATTGATAGGATCGTTTGCTCCGTCATTTTTCTTTTCTTCCACCATGGAGGGTTTCTTGGGTGTGAGAGAGCGATTTTATTCAAGAGATACAAGTTTGAGACCCAAATTTATATACTCAGACCTCGTCGGGGACATTCACTGAAAAAAAAATGATCAAGAGAAGCCTGCTCTGATACCACTGATCCGGATTATTTTCGGTACGAAATGAGAGAGAATATATAATAAGGAAATGCATATAGATATCACGGATATCCAATAATATAACAATAGTGTATCATATATGCAACCATAAACACATAGATACAGTAATACATGATTTCTATTAATGAAAGAAATGTACAGAGACTGTAAAAATACAGAGTGAAAGACTCGCTAGAATGGTGGCAGCTTATCTCTAAGAAGAGATGTGACGGATACTCGCATTTGCAAGAAGATGATTACAATGAGGCTTTGAAGGCCCTTTTAAAATAAACAAGAATGTCAAAAACCCTATACATCCAAAAACCTAACCCTAGAAGATGAAGCGCCAAAAGTCATGTGGGCCCCATTTGGGTAAGTTAGTACAACATCTTTCGGGGGTCGTAACTTTTGCATACGATCTAGGTTTTAGGTGCATGATAGATCATTGGAAAGGCATAATTGAGGAGATTCATTTAGGGGGATCAATTAGAGCCTTCGGGTATCATTGGGAACATTGATCCCGAAAAACCTTCATTTAGGCCCTCAAAATGGTCCCGGAAGTTAAAAACTGCTAAAAATAGTAAATTACCAAAACTACCAGAAAACTGTTTTGAGCCAGTTGGAAAAGGTGAGTGGCCACCAATATCCACCTAGATCATGGAATACCTCCAGGATAACTCACTTCCTCAGCACACTCTCTCACCTAGAGAGAGTTGCTCACAGGCCTGACATCCTGCTTCTTCTATCCACACTCTCTCACGTGGGAGAGTTACCCATGGGCCTAACAACCTTCCTCTTCAAACCAGCTCTTAAGTCAACCAAGTAACCATAGTAGAAAATGTTGGTAAGGCAAGGGACGACTCAAAAATTTACACAGGTTCAAGAAGGTAAAGGGTTCAACAATGGCGAAATTGGCCAACTGCATGCTTGCTCAGTGTGTGAGTGAATCGAGGCAACAAATGGCTCGCTTGGTCCCCATGCTGAGAGTGAACTCCTCAGGAAAGATGGCCAGAAAGTTTCATGAACCCCCAAAAAATGGTGTAAATTCCCACATAAATATGCATGCACCCTGGGTGACACTTGGCTCTCCAGGAGCACATTCGTCTCCACTTGGAACCCATTCCTCCTCCCAACGGAACTTAGGATAACTAGGTTTATTTCCCCAAACTTTAGTAATCTAAGGAAATAAATTATAATATTCCCTTGGGTTAAGCCCTCAAGCTTAGCCCCTTTTCCTAGTCTCTCAGCCCCCCTCCCTTACCCAACCTAGTGGAGCTTAGTCCCCCATACTCTTTCTTCGTGGTAGGTCTACACGTAGTGATGTTGTTTATATTAATAATATGAATATTTATATGTACAAAAAAGGCTCCTGAACTTTAACATCTAGGCTCTCCGGCCTAATAAACACACAATACTATCGGCTTATAAATACTTGGCTCATCAACCTACAAAACATGTTACATTCATAATTACAACCGGCGCTCAGCCTTGGGATATCACAATTGGATGTTTGGATGAGAGTTCCCTCCTCTTCAAGTTCTTCTTCAATGACAACAATGTGGTTTTATTTCTAGAGGAGATTTCCTAACCTTAAATGTATGTTTTCCAAGGGTACTGGGGTGATCAGGTAAGTTGGAAGGGTCTGCAGCTCAACATTGAAAACATGTTGAGTGGTCTTATTATTTACATTGGGAACTGGCTGATTAGGTGATTGTGTTGGTCTTGGATGATTTTGAGTTGTAGGTAACTATAATTGTTGTGGAATTTGAGGAATTGTTGGTTGAGGTGGATTTACCTGTGCTTGCATTGGGGGGTAAGGTGGTGGAAACTGTGGATAAGTGGGGTAAGACATTGAAAATTGTTGTGGGGCCATATTTCCATAGGTACTCCCTCACCAACTTTGTTTTCAAGGCTGGTTTTGGGTAGGATACTAGGGAATTCAAGAATTCCAGTGTTGAGGATAATAATTATAAGATGCATAAAATTGTAATGAAGGCTCTTGTGCCATACCCTTTGGGTGTGGTTGCCAAGGCCTTCTTTGTGTAGCTTTAAAAGATGATTTAGTTGTCCCATTGATTCCTCAATAGATAGCTTGGTGTCTCGACAATGAGGGGAAGTTTTCTATATCATTATTATCTACACAAATAGCATAAACTTTTACATTATCCAATAGACACTCTCTTAAAGGATGCCTTTTCCTACCCCTAGCACAAAAGATAGTTAAAGTTGTTTCTTATTCTTCTTGTTTCTTTTTAATTTTAAGTGTATCTAGTTGTGATCTAATAGTACTAAGGATATCTTTTTTAATTTTTTCTAATAAGTTGCCTAGCTGCTCCTTGTCACTCCCCTTGCAACAAATTCAGTAGCTCTTGATAAAGTATCTCCTAGTCCCTTACCATATTTGGCTCTACTTCATGAATATCTCCTACAAGATCACAAATCTATGTAAATGGTAAGTGAGAAACATCACTAGACCCCATAAGATTAAGCACTTCTATATACTCTTCATGTATCCCCTTTAGAAAAATAGTTCTAACAATATCATTGTTTAAGGTACTTTGTTTAGTCTTCTGAAGGTTGTATAGGAACCTCTCAACATAGTCCTCAAGACTCTCCTCTTCATGTTGTTGCATCTTAAAAATGTCATTCTGTGAGTCTCTAGTTCTACAATAATCTTGGTATTTCTTTAGAAATGTAGTTTTCATATCTTCCCAAGACCTAATATAATACTCTAAGTCCCATAAACCATCTCAAGGTAGAATATTTCAAAGTTGCGGGAAATAACTTTAATTTCTAAGCATCATCAGCATAATTATAACTTCGACACAGAATACCAAATTCAAATAAAAAGGCATCTAGATCTCCAGTGATAGTACCTCTAAATTTTGGTAATATCAATGGAGGGATGTTCTTCATATTTACATTTGGTGCCAGATCAAGGATGGGGAACCCAAAGGTTGCTTCTCCTTCTACTTCCACATTTCTTTCCTCTTCATCCACCATGCTACCAAATGATCTAAAATCAAGTAGCTTTGGTTTCTTGTCCCATTTTGGAGAGAAGGGTGGCTCACTAATTGGATTTTGACGAACAATGAAATTGTCCTCAATATGTTCTTCAGGTATCCCTTCTACAATTGCAGATTTTATATGTGATATAACCATGTTCTGGGATGATCCAAAAAGTTTGGCAATATGTTCTCGTTTGACAGCTTGTTCTATTGCTAGGTCGGTAATTAGAGCCTGCTCACCGATCTTATTGTTTTCAATTCCTTTATCCAAAATTTCTCTTTGTACTTCTAACACTCTTTCAACGGTGGTTCTTGATTGTAAGGTAATTTGTTCTGGAGTCACCTTTGATTTGGAACCTTCTCCTTCCTGTAAAGAAATGCATGTATACCTTTCAACTGGATTAGTAGGGGGGGTCCTAGTACAACCAATTAAATCATCTAGAATCTTACTTGTTGATTTAAGAAACCTACCTTTGGCATCTCTAGGCCTAACCATTAGTCAACTACATGACAAAAAAGGGTTTGGATAGACTCACCAAAGTGAATGCAGTGGGATAGAACCCTTGTGGGAATTCAAAAGTGAGGGAACCTTTGCGTCTTACCGTTTTTTCATCCACCAAATCTGCAATGTAGTGAGAAATCCAAAAAAAAAACTATTGAATTTATCCTTCTACCGTTTACCTTTTAACAGCTCCCCAACAATGATGCCAAAAATGTTGGGTAAATTACTTGTTGCTTTAATACACCATGTACTTTTCAATCTGGTTCGTAAACTTGTGAGTTGTATACACAGTACGTGCAGATAAAATATTGAAGTTCAAACTACTCTAACTTCTCAAAAAACTCTAACTTCTCAAGAGACAAACAAACCACACTTCAAACCAATCATTTATCAAGATACTATCAAGCAAATCTTTTGAACAACTTAACTTTATCCATAAAATTAATATAAAGTATGAGCATAAACTAATTAACTTTGTATGTGATGCATAGATCTTCAATATATGCATGATCATGTTCTCTAATTTGTTCTCATCTTAATTCTTAATCAATGGATTTTAATTGTTCACACACAAAAATATTCAAGTGCTCGTAAATATATTGAGAGAAAAAACTAAGAGCTAATTCTTTTTATCAAATCTCCCTCCAAGATTCGAGATGCAATCTTTCACTTAATAGGCTAAGTGTTCATGCTCTATATGTGAGGTTAGATTTGATAACAAGAATCCTAACTATTGTCTAAAACATAGTATTAAGTATGACCATAAGTTTTACTTCAAACCATTCCTTTTAATTAGTCAACAAAAAAGGTATTGAATCTCCATTCATAAACTATTGATCTTAAGTTGGATTTATTAGTCCAAATGTAAAGCTTATGAACAATGAGTCTAACACAATCAATACATTTAATGTGATGAATATATGGTGGTACTGCACTTATTTTATATAAACAAATTGCTTATACAGAGTGTTATCATATGAAATTGTCCAGAGTCACAGCTGACAACTATGAGCGCAGGCGAGCGGGCAAGTGCAATTTGCAGCGGTAGAGATCCCCTATGTAGTTCAATTTAGCACTATCTCCAAGCGTAGTTGGAGGGATTCCATAGTTAGCAAGTGGATAAATTTTAGCATGGGTGCTAAAAGAGCAGGCGCGCCCAAATCGCAGATCGCGATCAGAGCAACGGTCACCAATCATTTTGGTGCCACAAGCTGCACGGGCATTAAAATTCAAAGCTGGGTCGAAATCCAAACCACGGTATTGCAGAAAGGCTATGTGGTGGAATATGGTGCATTTCGAGATCGAAAGTGGTGTGGGTCCAAACCACTTTCGATGGCCCTGAAATCACATGGGCATATAATATCGTATCCAGCAGGGACAAGTGGTCTCCCGCTAGTCGTCCAGTTGCGCTCCAATCCCAAGGAGTATTCAGTTAATGAAAAAGGACTGGTAGCTGAAACCTCAACTCAGTCCATAAATAGGAAGATTGGAAGCTATGGCCGAGGAGATAAAACTATCAGCTCGAGGTACCATGATGGACAGTTTCTTCTTGCAAATCCATACTGATCTGAGCTTGCATCTGATAATAGGAAACACGTGCAATCTGACAGAAGGATGCACAGACAAAAAACGTTGAATGGGATGGTCAGATCACACTCTTGGAAGTTGTGGACTGATCTAAGTATAAATAGATCAGTTCAAGATTTTGTTGTGGTCATCGAATGGTTCAGCAAAGCTCCCTGTTTTTGTAATATTTTGATACCAGAGTTGTTCTCTGGTTATGTATGAGACCTGAGACTTTCTCATTAATAGAAGACAGCTTCTTTCATCATCTTGTTTTATGTTGTGATGAAACACTCATGCATGGATGATCCAAACGAGGTGTTGTAGTTGTGTTGTAATGGAGGTTTGATTATAATGTTGTTGTGACATGTTTCAGTATTTTCTTTGTTGTCTTGTTTCCTCTTATGTTGAAATGCTCATGCATGGATGATTCCGACAAGTTATTGTAGTTGTATTGTAATGGAGGTTTGATTATAATACTGCTGTGATATATTTTAGTATCTTTAATTTGAGTTCAAGAGTGGTTTTGTGCCTAAGTTTTTCTTCACTAGGTTGCTTGAAGGTCGGATGCTCATAACGGACTTGTTAACTTTCCTCACTAAGTGTTCCTCCTTCTCACCTTTAAGCTTAAACTGTTGACTGAAGTTAATGAGAACCTCATTTCCCTATGCATTGCTTATACAGTTTATGTGTTAAAAGTTTCTCGTACTGAGCTTTTTCCATTTGACCTCCACTCATAAAGCTACCTCCACAAACATTTTGATGGGTATTGGGCTTATCCTCTTGCAATCTAAGGGTAACTCTCAGTGCTAACACAGATATGTGACTCAATTGTCATATATTTTATGGTATTAATTGTGTGTCTGAAACAACAATGAAACTCTAAAGGACAATTACCAATCCCTTGATATCAATTCTCACAAAGAGGGTACAAGGAATTTTTCTAGCTCAAGGCTTTATGTCTTTCTATTAAGGATTGAATCAATATATACATGACCGTGTCATTGTAATTGCAAACAAAACTTTAAAACTTGCATTAACCAGAGAACTAAACTATGATTTCAATGAGATGGAAAATCATAAAAAGTAAATACTTGTCCCCAAGAATATGCAAATGTCATTACTAGTTATCTCTAGAGATGGACTCAAGCTACCAATTCCAATCCCATAAACTATAACAAAGAGCACACAAACAATTTGATGAACCATTCATAGGTTAAAAACTCACTATGATTATGGAATTGTGGATAGAACATAAGCAATCGAACACCAACATATAAAACGTTAATGAAATTAACCATTTCTACAACATTCAAACTATTCTAGCAAAAATAGACACAGCGTTGTGTCTCTGATTAGAGGGCCCTTGCCAACTGGTAGAAAGCCTTTGAAACTTATAGTATTAAGATCAAATGGATACCATGAACCGGAACTAAGATTTTATTAAAAAACATAGTAGCAAGGTTACAACATACACATCAGATCCATGTACATCACAATTTGAGAATGGTGAACAACAAATCACACTCTTTTCTCCTTAAATTACAATATTTGCATAATCGTTAACCCCTATTACAGAAAAAATACATGTATATATAAAAATCTAAACCAGAGGATGAAAGCGACATCCCCTACTCTCATGAATCAGAGCAGTAAAAATAATTAATCCAATGAACAAATCAAACTGGCTTCAATCTTCCCCAATCATCCAGATAATTTTAGAAGACTTTGAAAAAAATTGAATCAGGTTTTGTATCGTATGTTATTTGTAATACATTGAATGCATACAAATAACAACCATAATATCATGAATCTTGAACCCTCTAACAATCTATATGCTAGAATACTTTGACCGCTTATTTGACTGGAGCTTCATGCTTACTAGAAAGGTTCTGGGCTCGAACCGAAGGTCACTAACCATGTTGGTAGTCGATCCTCCAAAACCCATGTGGTCGTTCTTGATTTGGGTGAGCGCGCATATTTCAACCTTCAAACTTGGGTACCATAATTGTTTTGGAGGTTATGGAACATGACTACAATTCCTAATTAGTAAACATTAGCTTAAAAACCATCTTAATTCATTAAGAACTTAGGAACATAACAAAATAAACAATTATTACCTCAAAATACTTGTTGGGAGGGGTTTTTGGCTTGAAGGCATGGAAATCTATGATATCAAAGTTAGGTTCAGGCATGGAAGTGGGATAATAATGGATAAAAAAATGTATTTAATTGTGGAAAAATGGGATTCCAACAAGGAGTACTCTGCTACATTTTACTGTTGACAATGGTAGAAAGAAGAACCTTATCTCAGTAGAGGTCATCAAGAGATTGATGTTACTAAAAATACTATACCTCCAGCCATACACCATCAGTTGGTTGAGCCAGGGAAGATACATCCACGTCAATTAGAAATGATGCTTGTCATAAGTCATCAAGCCCTTCAAATATGAGGTACTGTGTGATGTTTTCCCAATTGAAGTTTATGGTGTTCTTTTAGGACAACCCTATATGTGTAAATGTCATGTTGTTTATGAGTCTGGGCCCCTTAGTGTCATTGTTATTTTGGGAGGTCAACTGTACAAGGTATGTGAGTTAATTTTGACTACCATTGTTTCCTTAATCCCAATAAAGCACTACATGAAGGTAATCTCTTAGGCTAATATATTCGTCCTCTTCATGATTTCATCAAAAGGTGAACAAAAGATCATTATGACTGCCAAGGCCTCTAAATGCGGTCTCTCTACATAGTAGAAGTAGATGGACAATATAGTGAAAGAGTACATACATATATTTGCTTCGTATGGAGGGGTTCATTTGTATGAACCGGTTAAGCATTCAATTAATTTGATACCTAGTGCTTCTTTACCTAATGGTCTGGTATATAGATGCTCTCTTTTGGAGAATGAAGAAATCAAATGTTGGATTCAAAAACTCATCCAAAAGGGCCACATTGGACTGAGTTCCTCACCTTGCAAGAGCCCAATTGTGTTGTTATAGAAGAAGGATAGCACATGAAAACTATGTATTGATCATAGAGCTCTCAATAAAATCACAATTAATACTAATATCAAATTCTTCAAATTAACGATCTTCTTGATCAGCTTGAGGGTGCCAAGTTTTTAAGTAAGATTGATTTGAATTCAATCTACCACCAAGTACCAATTGAGCACATTGATGTATGGAAGACCATATTCAATTCTAAAGAAGGCCTCTTTGAGTGTTTGGTAATGCCTTTTGGCTTGACTAATGCCTTGACAATATTCATGAGAATGATGGATGATATCTTATATCCATTCACAAAATCTTTTCTGGTCATATATTTGGATGATATCCTCGTCTTGAGAAAAATTTGGGGAGAAAATTTGCAATGCATTCAACAAATCCTAAGCACCATGTGGCAACAAAAGTTATATGCTAATATGGAGAAATAATCATTCCACATTCAAAGAATTTAGTGTCTAGGATGCATTGTGGATGAACAAGCTCTGCATGTGGATCCAATTGAGATCAAATTAATTTGTGATTAGTTGGCCCCGACAACCCTAAAATAACCATGTCAATTATTGGGTCTCATCAACATCTATCATAGGTTCATGTTGGGGTTCTTTCATATCACTTAGCACCTAATCCAAGTGACCAAGGGTGGGTCCAAATTTAAGTTCATTCGGGTTGAATCACAACAAGCATTCAAGGATCTAAAACATTTCCTTTGTTCGACACCAATACTCACTCTACTAGACTTGCAACAACCCTTTGAGATTGAAACAAATGATTTAGATTATGTTTTTAGTGTAGCCCTCGCTCAACATGGACATCTAGTGGCCTATCACAATGAGACACTCTACAATGTAGTTCATAGATACCCCACCTATGACAAGGAGATGTACTACATTATGCGGGTCCATTTCCAATGGAAGCATTACATTTTGGGAAAGGAGATGATCATCCACACTAATCATTAACCTGTAGTTCATGTAGATGGAGGGAAAGATATAGAATGACCACCAACATAAGTGGTCCATGTACATGTGTTGATCTAAAAGAATTTTTAGGGTCTTAATGATAACATCACGAGGATAAATCCTCCTGTGTTTTTAGAGAGGTGGTACTCCTATTTTAATACAATATAAATCTACAGGGAATGCTCTAAAAGATCAAGATTTTAAAGGAATAAATATTCACACACAAAAATGCCCAAGAAAGGACCAGGCATATTCATAAACATATATTCACAATAAATATATTATACAAGACTGTAAACCATTAAAATGAGAAAACTTAAAGGACTCCATTTCTATCATAGAATAATCAAAGTAGAACGCATCATTGAACATAATAATAAATAAGGACCACATTTGCAAAGAACTTAACATGATTTTGAAATTAAAACTCAAAGAGATTTTGATAGACATGTTCTTGAAATCGTACTTAAAACTCAAAGTTAGAGAAATCACTAGACATGTGCCCTGAATAGTTCTATGTTGAACCTCAAAAAATACACAAATGCTTTTAAAAAGTCTATAATCTTTGTAAAATTAAATGCATTCATCCTAAATGGATTTGGATGGGGGCTCTAATGGACCAGTAATAAAAAGAAAGACCTAGAAGAAACAAAGAAGACACGGTTAGGAATTGAACTTTGGTTTTCACAAATCATGAAACAAAAAAGGTTGGATGATAGCTAAATGAGGAGGAAAAAAAGCAAAAGGATTTAACAAAATGACTACTTGACTTACTATGATGGAAAAACTAGACCCTTCATTTGCTAGTTGAAGTCTATTTTGTAGGCTACTATGTTGGAGGTTCCCTAACGGTAGTAACATCTTTTTGTTGGTCTTGTTTAGTTATTTTAATCAAGGCATTCTTTAACCATAGTTCAATATAGTTCAATTTACTCTCGCATGGGAGCAACCATTTTTTCATGCTTGATCCTTGCGTCGAACAACTCATTTTTAATTTCTTTAAAATCAAAACCTAATTGATGAAGTGTATCTTTAGTGTCTTCATTTTTGTTCACATAATGAATTATCCACTTCTCCACTTCTTCCTCTAAATATTTAGTTAGGTCATCAAATTCACCTGCCCATGAAGTTTTAAGGGCGTCCATATGTTCTTGTAATTGATCTAATGAAAGAAGTATTGAGTCCATTATCAAGTTTGGGTCCTCCAATTCTTTGGTTAAGTCAACAAGCTTAAGGAATAAATTGTTGGCATGTTTTACAGGAAGAGTGTGCTTGTCATTGATTGCAAGAACAAGAGCGACGATGGCAAATAGGAAAATCATAACCTCAGGAGGAGAAGAAAATAGTATGCAGAGATCAAAGCTCAGAAGGGAAAGCTTAGTAGAGAAACGTGATCAGGATCAAAATCCTTGGTCGTGGATCTACTTCGAGAGTCTTCTTGACCGTTGGATCATCGATCCATAGGTTCAATAGGAGAGGGATCTTTCCAAAGTTCTGAAGTCCCGAAGTGATTTGGGGTCGTCCATCGTCGAGGAGGACAAGTGGCACGAGATCCACAACTTCCTAAGTTTGTGGATGGGGAGGAGGCGAAAATCATTGACGACAAATCCTGACCATTAATTGTCAAGGGGAGTATGTGTTAGCTGATCTGAGATTCCATAGAAATCTCACTTCAAGATTTTCCGGTTGAGAATTGAAATTCCCGAATCCCAGAGAGTCAGAGAGTCAGAGAGCCAAAATAAATTCTCGACCGTTGGATCATCCAAAATAGATCTCAGTTGTCAGATCGTCCGAAGAAGATTTCAAGTGTTAGATTGTTCGAAATGAATCTGCGTCGTCTTATCCAGAAAAGATGTGGTGTAAACCTGTGGACTCCGAGTGAAGTCCTGAAGTGAACGAGGACTATTGATTCGAGGTGGATGCATGGCTATAGATCCATAACTTCGGGTATGAAATACTTCGAAGGAAAGTAGAGAGTGAAAGCATCGAATCCTAGAAGTGAATCTTGATTGTTGATCGAGAAGGGTGCCAAGGGTCATTGATCTGGTCTTGGTAGAAAGTGTCGAAGTCTCGAAGCATACTAGAGCCATTGATTTGAGGAGGAAACGTGGTAGGAATCTGTGGAATATGACTAAAAGTGTTCTCGGAGAGAGTGAAGGTTGAGAATTGAAATCGTCGAAGCCCAGAGTAGCAAGGAAAATCTCGACCATTGATCGAGAAAGGGGACACAAGACCGTTGATCTAGTTGAGAGGTAAAATCCCCGAAGTAGAGGCAGATTCATTGATTGATAAGGACATGTGTCCACGAATCATCGACTTAGGAAGATTGACATATGGAGGAAAGCAGGGTTTGAGAGTTGAAACTCCTGAAGCCCGGATCATGGAAGAAATCACAGTCGTTGATTTGGGAAGGTTAGATCCGATCCGCAGAACTTGAAAGGACAGATCTGAACCATTAGTTCAGGAGCACCATCAAGATTGTGAGATCGACAGTCCCGTCACATTACGGGGATTGAAGGTGTGTGAACTTTAAAAAGTTAAGGGTGGGCCACAATCGAAACCACGGTTTTGGAGAAAGGACACGTGGAGGCTCAAGGTAAATTGTGGGGCGAAACGTACTTTGATTTCAAACCACCCTTGGTCGCGCCTACAATCGCATGGCCACATGATATCATCGCCCAAGGTCACATCAGTGAAAGATAACGGAAGGAGCTAGCACTTCTAAGCTCCACATCAGAGGTTATGCATTGAAAAGTCAAAATCCCTTTGCGTGTATAATCCAACGACGTTGATCACACAGAATCTGATCTGATCGAAGGGTTTTTGTTTCAGTTTGTGGTTTCTTGATCAGTTACGATTCAGTTACACTAACTGAATCATTGTTCTGGGGCATTTGAATCATGGTTCTTGAGCATTTTTTATCCCCGACCTGGGCATTGGAGATTTGGAGTGTAACGGATGATGAGGGCATGAATAAAAGAAAGATGTCGTGACAGAGGAAGGTTGTTGTTTCTCGGTAAAACAAGTTGAATTATATGTAATGAACATGACAACATGAACAAAGTGAGAAAAATGCAAAGATGAAGAATATAAGCTTGACAGAGAAGAAATGATGAAAAGAGAAAATTGTACGAGAACCTAAGAGTATGAGAAGAACAAAGGAAGAGGAAATGGAAAGAGATAGCAAGTGGATCCAAGCATGAATAGACAGAAGCATAGTAGAATTGCAGAACATAGAAGAAGTGGTAAGCATTCAAATGTTTGTATTATTGTAAGGTATTATTCAAGAAAAGTTTTATAATCAAGGAGGTAGGGTGGTGTTAGGGAGGACTGTGGTCCTCTGTTATTCAAGTTGGTGCTTGAATACTAGGAGTTGTAGCTTCCATCTAGTTGTGGCTAGAAAACAGGGTGGCGGGGTGGTGCTAGGGAAAACAAAGAGTTTTCTGTGTGCAAGTTGGTGCTTCTATAAGTGGAAGTAGGTGCTTCCATCCAGTTGGTGTTAGAGATCATAAGGAGCAATATGCTTCTTTCTAGTGGGTGCTAGAGAATCTGAGGGTTGGTGCTCTCTACAAGTTGCATCCTGTTAAAGAAGAGGTTGTAGCCTCATTTTGAGTTGGTGCTCAAAGACTGATGATGTACAGAACATAAAAGACTGCCTATCATTCTAAGAAGAAGAGGTTTTCTCCCTTTATGGGTTTCCTCATGAATATTTATCTCTCTGTATATCATATGTTTGATTGATGTGTAATATTTCTACTGTTCATGACTTGCATAATCTTGATGATCACTTGGAGATGATTAATAATGTTTTAATAGGATTAAAATTGTTTAAGCATAGTAACAATTGATTCACCCCCTCTCAGTTGTCTTAGTAATTTCAACAATTGGTATCAAAGTGGGTTCCTTTTAGCTAAAGGTAGATCAGTAAGCTTAAACATGACAAGTCATGAAGGAACTTCAACCAATAAGTCACCTCTGTTTGATGGAGAAAACTTTTCTTTCTGGAAGGTTAGAATGAGAACATACATTATGGCCTTAGGTGTTGATGTTTGGGATGTTGTAGATACTGGATATACAAAACCTATTGTGCTAGCTTCCAAAGATGATAAGCTAGAATTCAGCTTCAATGCAAAGGCATTGAATGCTATCTTGAGTGGGCTTGCTGAAGCTGAATTTGTAAAGGTAATGCATCTTGATTCTACCAAAGAGATGTGGGATAAACTCATTAGCAGTTATGAAGGAAATGCAAAAGTAAAAGATGCCAAACTTCAGACATATAGATTGAAATTTGAACAACTAAAGATGAATGAGGACGAAACAGTTAGTAAATATTTCTTAAGAGTTGAGGATCTTGTGAATGTCATGAAGGGTCTTGGTGATAAGATTGAAGACGGATTTTTAGTTCTGAAGATTTTCATATCTCTGCCTAATAGATTTAATCCAAAAGTTTCTACAATAGAAGAACTGAATGATCTTAAGATTTTGTCTATTGATCAACTCCTAGGAACTCTAACTACTTATGAAATGAGGATTAGTAAAGATAAATCCACCACTAGAGAAGCCTCTTTTAAAGCATACAAGAATTCTTATTCGGACTTGGATGATATTGAGGCAAAATTTTTGAGAAGGTTAAATAAAGGATCAAGCAAATACCAAGGCAAGCTGCCTTTTAAATGTTTCAACTGTGGTAAGATAGGTCATTTTTCATCTAAGTGTCCTCACAAGAAAAAGGACCAGAACTCTCATGATGAAAAGAAATACAAATTTAAGAAATATAGTAAAAAGAAAAGTTTGTGTGCAAACAATGATGACTCCTCAGAAGACATAGATAAAGTGAATGATTTTATGCTTATGGATATGGGAGATCTTGATGATGAACACATAGGATATGACTTGGATGACGAAGAATTTTTGGTTGATATGGAAGGTGAATTAATCAGTGCTTTGGAAGAAATTGACAGACTCGGATTTAAGAAGAGAAAACAAAAACAATTGTTGATGCAGTTTGAAAAGAATGGTAAAGAACCAAGTGAAGATTTTGTTCTGTTAAAAGTAGAATTAGAAGAAGAAAAGAAAATAGAAGATATTCTAAAACAACAATTAGCATCGAAGAAGGTAAGATGTGAAGCTCTGGAAGTTGAAGTAGTCGCTGTCAGAAAAGATCTAGAGAAATTTCTAGCCTTATACCATCGGAATCTTACAAGCATTAAAGCCTCAGAAGGATTAGCCACCATTCTGAATCAGCAAAGGAATCCAAAGTTGAAAACTAGTTTGGCTTATGAAGAAGGATCAAGTAGTGGTCATCCAAGCAACAAACAATCCATCAAGTTTGTCAAATCTACAATCATTGACAACAACCACTCTGCAGAAGCAAAGGAAGATAATCAGCCACCAAGGAGGAGTGAAAGAAAAAGTACCAGAACTGAATCTGTAGAACAAAGAAATAACACAAACACACCCTTTGCTCAAACAAATCATCAGCATGGAATAAATCGACCCGCTCAAAGAAGACAGCCATTTTCCAGGTACAAAGGATTTTTCTATGGATATTGTTTTTTCTGTTCTAACTTTGGTCACAAAGTTCTAAACTATTCTTTAAGATTTAGATATGAGCAATCAAGATACTCAAGGAATAAATATCTACAACAACAAAGAATGAGACAGCCAAGTAACAAACAACCACAGACTGCAAATCATGTGATGGTTGGGAAAAAGACACAGGTTAAGCATAACAATTGTTATGATCCTTTATTCAATGAACCAGAATGTTACACCTGCCATAATTATGGACATAAAGCTACAAACTGTCGCTTAAGGAACTATAAGCCAGATTTGAATCCCTCTGTTGTAAATGTCAAGGTCTAGAAGAAGAAAGAAAATGACAAGTGTGGATTAGTGTTGTCATCTCAAAGACAAAAGAACCCCTAGTATATTGATAGTGGATGTTCCAAAGATATGACTGGAGACAAAAGTAAGTTTTTGTCTCTAAGTGAAAGCAAATCAGGAAATGCAACTTTTGGAAATTATGCACTAGAAAAAATCAAAGGTAAAGGAATGGTAAGTCTAAGTAATGGCAAAGGGAAAGCTCAAGATGTGTTGTTTGTAGATGGTTTGAAACATAATCTGCTTAGTTTCAGTCAAGTTTGTGACAGAGGATGTAAATTTGTTTTCACTTCTAAAGATTGTAAAATACAATCTGTGAATTCAGGACAATTGATTGCAAAAGGCATAAGAATAGAAAACAATGCCTATGTTTTGAAAGAAGAAAAGAAGAATGTCACTTAAGCAAGTATGATGAAACTTGGTTATGGCATAGGAGACTTGGACACCTAAATTTTGATCATCTAATCAAACTTAGAAACAGTGAGGCGGTAAAACATCTTCCAAAAATATCAAAGCCATATGATTATGTATGCAAACCTTGCCAAATAGGAAAGCTTACTCG
>ML808446.1:118673-135670 GCA_009831015.1 Picea engelmannii
TTAATCCTGTGTTTCATGACAGATCTAAGCATATAGATATCCGGTATCATCATCTCAGAGATTGTGTGCAGCAGAAGATCATGTTGCTTCAATACATTCCTACGGAAGATCAGGATGCGGACATTCTGACGAAGGCGCTCACCAGGAGAAAATTTGAATATCATAGAGACAGGATTGGGGTGAAGGATAATCCATTTCTTGTTGAGAGGGAGTGTTGAAAAGTCAACAAGAAACATGTGTCTAATTTAGTTTTCCCTTAATTAAATAAGACAATAAATATTAATCTATTATCTCATTCATAACTGAGTGATTTGGAATTGTAACAGAATTACAAGTGTAGTTAAGTGAGTTAAGATTAGTTGGATTAGTGTGAGTTCAGTGAATTAATTATTCATTAATTCACAATCAGTTAACTCGAATGCAACTGAAGATTCGCCACCGTTAACTACATGCATGTTAGTTCCAATGGACACTAGTTGAGATAACAGGTGAAAGGGACAGTTTGGCTATCAGTTGTGATTTGTTCACACATGCAATGGATATGCTTATGAGCATGTGAAAACGATTCATTCGATTCATTGTGAGAATTCAGATTGCAGAGTTTGTGCAGAGGAGGCAGGCTATCTGGACACAGGAATTGGCGCATGTATTTGCTAATTTGTGTATGACAATGTGAGACGATTGTATTGTACTGAGAGCTCTTGGATTAGAGTTTTGTATGAGATTGTTTCATGATTCATGATATACATAATATATGATAGTGGGGTTTTTAGCTTTATGCTTTCCCAGTAAAACTTATTGTGTTATGTGTTATTGATATTTCACTTTGTGCTTATGGTTGTGATCGTGGTTTAAATTGCTTCCGCAAAAGTAATAGTAGAAGCGATTATGTATTTAACAATAGCAGAACTTGTTAGATCAGGAGAATCGCAGGAATACATTAATTTGTATCAAAATTTCTATAGATTGGGCTAGAGTTCCTCAAGGAAATGGAAGAGAAAATGTTGAAGATTAAACATAATTTGAAGGCTGCCCAAGACAATCAGAAAAGATATGCTGACAAGAACATAACTCATAAGGAATTTAAAGTGGGGGATCATGTTTTCTTGAAGGTGAAAGCCAACAAAAGTTCCCTGAAGTTGGGAAACTGTTCCAAGTTGGCAGCGAAATATTGTGGGCCATTTGAAATTCTAGAAAGGATTGGACCAATAGCTTATATGCTTGAATTTGCTGCATGCATGACTATTCATAACATATTTCATGTCTCATTGCTCAAGAAATATATACCTGATGCTAATCATGTGATTGATTGGAAAGTGATTCAGGTGGAACAAGAAAGCGCCTTTCAGGTGCATCTGGTGCACATATTGGACCGAAAAAGCAAGTAACTTTGGAATCGAGCCATATGGCTTGTAAAGGTCCAGTGGACCTGGTATGGTCCCGAGGATGCAACATGGGAGCACGAAGATGCTATGCAAGCAAAATACACACATCTTTTTGAATATTTTGAAAATATTTTTGATGTTGTGTAAATGAGTTGCACCGAGGACAGTGAAAAAATAAGGGGAGGCGATTGTAATAACCCAAGTCCAAGCCCTAGAAGTAATTATGAATGTAACATGTTTTGTAGGCTGGTGAGCCAAGTATTTATAAGTTCATAGGCTTATGTGTTTATTAGGCTGGAGAGACTAGATGTTAAAGGCCACGAGCCTAGTTTTTACATGTGAATATTCATATTATTAATATAAACAACATCATTGCCTGTAGACCTACCACAAAGAAAGAGTATGGGGGACTAAGCTCCACTAGGCTGGGTAAGGGAGAGGGGATGAGAGACTAGGAAAAGGGGCTAAGCCTGAGGGCTTAACTTAAGGGAATATTTTAATGTATTTCCTTAGATTACTAAAGTTTGGGGAAATAAACCTAGTTATCCTAAGTTCCGTTGGGAGGAGGAATGGGTTCCAAGTGTAGAGGAGTGTTCTCTTGGAGATCCAAGTGTCACCCAGGATGCATGCAAATTTATGTGGGAATTTCCACCATTGTTGGGGGGTTCACTAACCATTTTGGCCATCTTTCCTGAGGAATTCTCTCTCAGCATGGGGACTAGGCGAGCCATCCGTTGCCCTGATTCACTCATACACTGCCCCGATTCACTCATGCGCTGATCATGCACGCAGTTGGACAATTATGCCATTGTTAAACCCTTTACCTTCATGAACTTGTGTAATTTTTTGAGCCATCCCTTGCCTTACCAAAATTTTCTACTGTGGTTACCTGGTTGACTTAAGATCTGGTTTGAAGATGCAAGTTGTCAGGCCTGTGGGTAAATTTCCCAAGTGAGAGAGTGTGGATAGAAGAAGTAGGCTGTCAAGCCTTTGAGAAACTCTCTCCAGGTGAGAGAGTGTGCTGAGGAAGTGAGTTCTCATGGAGGGAGTCCAATAGCAGCTACAAAGCTCTGAGAATTATTGATCCAGCTTGTTGCTGAAGCCCTGGAAATGGAGGTGTAGCAATCGATGGAATATATGATAGTGAAGGTGTACACTCCCAGGGTGGGACATGCATGTGGGGAATGTGAGTCTGTGAGTTGTGGGTGTAAGTGTGAGAAAATCTCTCCATGTGAGAGAGTGTGCTGAGGATGTGAGTTCTCTTGAATGGAGTCCAATAGTAGCTACATAGATATGAGAATTCCATCCGACCTGTTGCTAAAGCGCTGAAAGGGAGGTGGAGCAGTCGATAGACTGTGTGATAGTGAAGGTGTACACTCCTGGGGTGGGATAGGCATATGGGAAATGAGAGTCTGTGAGCAATGGGCGTAAGTGGCTCCTTATAGGAAATCCTTCCTGTTGTACTGTGCAACTTCCTGTTGTCCCTGCCTAGCCTAGGAATCCCTTGCCCAATGGAGTTTAGTACTAGCTCGGGGGTGACCCATTGCTGAGAGTGATGAGCAGCGTGGTCTAAGGCTAGGAGGTTTGTGGAAGGTCTGCACACAGTTGGTGTACTTCAATTAAAAGATAAGTACCATTTCCAAGTTTGGTTACAGGTTGTGTATTTATATATGCTGTTATATTTATGGGTTTTGCCTGTGATTACTGCATGTATGCTTTTACTTTTATTTCTGCATTATGCTGTGTGATAGCACAAGTAAATAATTTGTTAAATATTGGTATGTGTTATTGTCACTTCTGCAAGAATATGTTTATGTACAAAAATTGGTTTGTAGTTTACATTTGTATATTGTTTCTTCAACCCAACAATTTACTCAGTGTTAATATTTTGGCATCGTTGCCAGGGACGGAATTGAAAATTTTCTCTGGGAAGAATGGCTTAAAGCTTTATATTTGATTCCTAAGGGTAACAGTGAATCAATTTTTTTTTTTGGCTAAACTATTCTTACCCTGGCGACTTCATTTAATAAGATCAATAACACATTTTTGTTTGTTTTTTGAGAGTAAGACTTCACATGTCTGCTATATTCTACATCTCATAGGTTTGT
Source organism: Picea engelmannii (assembly GCA_009831015.1). Taxonomy (NCBI): domain Eukaryota; kingdom Viridiplantae; phylum Streptophyta; class Pinopsida; order Pinales; family Pinaceae; genus Picea; species Picea engelmannii. The sequence goes on from ML808446.1 coordinate 122,167, forward strand.
AAGCTAGAGGATGTCTCCTATAGATGCATTCATAAACACTACCTCTCAGCTAGGGAGGCATTCTTCATCAAGCCAAGTCTCATACCAATGTACTCTGAGTTTTTTTTTTGGACAATGGTCATCCATACTCCCTCTTAACTCGGAAGGAGTTCTTCACCAAGTAAGTGTTTGGTGTAGAAATTTGCAGTCTGCTTAGGTGGAGAAGGGTACTGCAAATAAATAATTTTCTTTTGCATCATATCTCTGACATAATAAAATTTTGTCTCTTTGTGTGACAAACCATTAGGAAGCTCTCGGTTCTTTAAGGAGATTTATATATGGCTCTCTGTCATCAACATGTGATCTATCTCATGGTCAAGTAGATCTGATGGAAGTATGTGAAGCCACATTTCTTCGCACACTTATGGCTATATATATATATAATCCGTCTCTGGTGCATTTAAGGCTACAGAGTTATATATGCTGCAATAGGAAATCATGGAAGATTTCAAGGTAGAACATCAACAGGATGTGTTCTTCCGGTCCACTGTACTTTTTGCTCAATCTGAATCGGCATGAATCAATTCTAGTGTTAACCGGATACATCAGTGATCCAATGAACTGTGGATTGGTCTCGTCTTGAATCAACATCAATCTTCTTCTTTAAATCCATCATGGTGGGTTTGCATTCTGTCATACTGTTGCGGGTGGGAAATCCCTCCTACGAACTAGCACTAAGGGTTTTATCATGCATGCATAAATGACCTAAAGATTCTTACTTTTTACCATCATCCCATGCCTAAACCCCATTACTCATATGTAAATACAAGGCTCAAGAGATTAAGTTGACATACCTTATTTTTTCGTGTTTGATGTTGATCCCTTTTCGCGCTTGGTTGTTCTATGACTGTAACTCTCCTCCCAATGCTGACCTACATTCACTAAAGACAAACAAAGAACTCCACATGCATTTGATCTATGAACTAATGGGTTAGAGATTTAATCAATCATACAATCAATATTCCAATAATGACAATCTCATATGGCGGGCCGGGAAAAACAATTCTTTTATTAACTTCACAATGATACCTTACAATGATAAAGTCGGCTACTGCTCCTCGATCCTGGTCCTGCGTTCCTCTTTCACTATCCTCCAACTGCTTTTCTCTATACTTCTCTTTACGCAAGGATGTCTAAATGTTGGGACAAATGGAATGCTCAATCGAGTATAGTTTCTTTACTATGATTCTCCTCCTTTCAAATGGGACCCCTAACCCTTCTTTTATAGGCTAGAAGAAGCTAGGTATTTGGTTGAGTGACTGTCCATGCATGGCCGAAAGGTTTAGTTAAATTACCCAAAGCCATGTGTTCCATCATCAAATTTCCTTTTTCTGTGCTTTTGTAGGTACATGCGGACTATCTTGGGTTAGCTAGCGTGTACATCTGTGCAGTACTGGAGCAGGGTGCATGGGTCTTTATAAAAGCAGTTTTTAAGAAGAGTTGTTCAGCAGTGTTTTGGTAAATAAGGAATCTGAGATGGCCTGATGCCAGGTAGGCATGTCTGGTGCAAATTAGGGTTATAACAGATGCCCCCTAATGTGTGAGGTCAGAAGAGCATGTGATGGACGAAATACATTAACAATCTTCATCGATGTTCTGAACAAGGGAGGCCAGGGACTAGAAATCGGGAGGTGCCATCTGCAAAATAATAAATGACTCACCGAGGCGGGCATACCCATGCTCAAGATAAAATAAAATCATGGCTACCAATCAAATACACTGTAGATCCATGTCATATAACTATATAAAGTACAGCCACGAGAAATACACAACGAAGCTACATCTTGAAATAAAAAAGATATACATGTAGAGTATCCATCTTCTAGAAGATGATAAGGCCTGATGGCTGGAGATGAGGTCTTCAGAGCTGGAGCAACAACTTCAAAATCTTCAAAACTTAGGTAGGAGTGTAATATGACTGTATGAATTCACTACCCAAAGGTCTTCGACGGCTCATCGGTCATGGAATAGAGAATTTTGATTATCAGACTGAAGGCTTCATTGATTTTGAACAAAGACTTGATTAGACTTTTGGGATGGCCGGGAATGAGGGCAAGAGACAAACTACAGAGGGGATGACTCAGGATTGGTAAAAACTTCCCATGGAAAATAACACAACAAATGATGAGACTCAGGAAGTATGGCATTAACATAAGTTTACAAGGCAGGAGGCAACACAAACTCTCCATATGTTTGGAAGAATTGCCAAATGGAGGAGGACAAAGCTCAATGTAGTGGGAACAACTTCCTAAGGTCATATTAAATCCCAAGGTTTGACGAACAAAAGGACAGACATGCTTTATCCAAGGGCGACTCATTGTGCTGCCAATAAAAAGAAAATACTTTTCCCTTCCTCTTTTTGGGGTATATTTGATTTTTTGGTCTTTTTCGATAATTTTGGAAAAATAATAAAATAATGTTACATTACAAAGGAGGAATGAGTGTCGCAAACATACAAGTTCGAGGCACAAGGACAAGACTGATGTTCAAAGAAAGGATACTCAGGAAAAATCCCTCTTGGGACCAAAGGTGTCAAGACACAGAGGCAAAGTCCTATAGGGCTTGCATGTAAGGCATGATTCAGATGGTTCAGTTGAGCGCATCATGGAGTCGACATTAGACCAAAGACACAGGTATGCAAACATGGTTAACAAAACACACAATGGTAACGTCCTTCGATGTAAGTTTAATGAGCCCAGAGAAGGTAAGCTCAACGATTTTTCATATTTAGAGAGTCTGGAAAAACATAAAAGGAGACTCCAATGGGGTACATTTTTCGAAGGTAGTCTAGTCGGTTCAAAAAAGGGGTAAACTAGCACCGACAAGACATCTATTCAAAACCATTTTAACGATTGTGATAAAGACAAGATCACTCGACCATTTTTTCATTTTTAAGGAGTCTGAAAAAATCTTAACTATGGACTCCGTCAGGAATGTTCATCTGGACCATTTTAACGAGTGTGAAAGAATAAGGTCACTCGATGATCTTTTCAATTTTAGGGAGTCTGAAAAGAGCTTAACTATGGACTCCGTGGGGGTTCCTTTTTCATACATTTAGTCCCTCAGGCCCAAAAAAGGGTTAAAATGATACCTGAGGATACTCTTCTAGAGAACCAGATTTCCTTAGAGTATACCTTTGTTCGTACAGTTGACCATCCGGACCGAAAAAGGGGTAAACTACCACTGGACATACGTGACTTCAAATTTCAGTTTAACGAGCATGAAAGGCCACTAGATCGCTCAACAATCTTTTCATGTTTAGAGGGTCTGAAAAGGGCTTAAAAGAAGACCCATTATGTTTTTTGGGAGTCCCGAGGGAGAGGTCAAGAGTGAAAAGGAATCATGCAAGTGAGGCTCAAACTTGTAATCAGGAAAAACTATGGAGGACTCCTGAGCCTATAGTTGTTAGTGACAACATGGACACCATCATGCAACCAGGATCTACCTAGGGCATCCAGGTTCTGGTAGGCTCTACCACCAAATTACGACGCTTCTAAAGAAGTAATGAGCGTTCCGTGTTGCAACTCGGTGGGATCGATCCTATGGAAAAGAAGAAAAGACAATGAGATACATAAAGTGGGGGTGGAATCCCGACTTAAATGCAACGAGCTGGGAAAATCTGACTTTTTACTAAAGGACTGTCTAAATGCCCAAATCTCAGAAATTTTCCAAATACCCAAAGGAATACCTCCCTTGATCATCCAAAGAAAACTCTCGAACCATCTTAAATGATTTCTAGTTTAGAAAAAATGACAAAAGGGTTCGAAAATTGACAAAAAGGGGCCAAAAAACTCTATAAATAGAAGCTGGCAGCTCATTATCACCATTGTTAATTCAAAAAATGACTAAAAGCCAAAACTGCCCCTTTGTGAAAAGAATTGATTCCGGGAGCTTCGGTGGACGAAACAACCATTTGCTTGGACCAAGTAAGTATAAAATCTCTCCTCTTGTAATTTAAATCTTTATTTATGCTTTTAGTTTCAATTTTTGGGGGGGCGTCGACCCTCAAAAGGTCAGCCCTAGGTCCACGCGAGCTGTCTTATGACAGGCCACGTGTACACTTGGGTAGAGGAAAAACTGCACGCGTGTACACATGACTATCATCATTATAGCCCGTGTGGATCCTTTATTTAATGGAAGAAATTTTTTCAAAAAGCAAGGGTTAACCCTCTTGAACTTGGTTTTTGCAGGATGTATGTTCACTGGAGGGAAAGAGAGCATGAGGAGATTAGTGCATTGGTCGGGGAAGACCCCAATGTTGTTGCTGCCTTAATGCAATGCGGGCTGCTAAAATTCTTCCTATGTCCTTTTATGCGAGCACAACCTAGGCTACTGAATGCCTTGGTTGATTATTGGCATCCCAACGCAGAGGCCTTTATGTTATAGTGGCAGTCACTGGTGCCTACTACAGAGGATATATACTTTTTGACTGGCCTTTCCAGGAGAGGGGAACCAGTCAATTTCCAGACATTTCCTTCGGGGCCTCATAACATATCGGAGTTGATAGAACTTTATTGTGAGGCTGGTACAGACCGATCGAGTTATCAGGTGCCAATAAGAAAGATCACCTATTTATCACTCCAGGCGATCGTGTTTCTTATTGGGTGGATGACTGGTTCTACAACTTTGTATCAGGCGTCCCGTGCACAAATGAACTGTGCAGTCCAGTGCTTAAATGCACATATATTTGACTGAACCACTACACTGCTGGATTGTATGAAGAAGCAACTGACAAATTGCTAGTTGCGAACGCAGAGGAACTTCAGGTTCGGGACGATTTTATTCTCTTTCTTCTTTGAAAGAGTTCCTAGTTTCAGTCATCGAGTGGTGGTACGAGGACATCAAGCCTCTCTTCCTATGGTTTGCAGATGGGTAGTGTTTCTGCCATGACAGGGTGGTGGAAGGACCAATGAGTCCTTTGATGATGACTTCTTTGCTTGGTTGTCACGACAGATCCCAGTCATAGAGGATTACCCTTATGCTGGGATTGATTTCTCGAGAGACCCTGAGATACCGGTACCTCTTGGCGAGGAGCGACGAGAGATGGGTAAGTTTGTATCGTTTTTTTTTTTTGTGAAACATATGTAATTTTTATGTTGTTTTTTTTTATACCAGAGTATCTCACAGATATGTGTCTATTATGTGTAGATGTGGGACTAGTGTGACCTACGGATTATGCGAGGAACATTCATCGTCCTCGGCCAGGGGCCGCACCTACCACCGTAGGGGGACCAACAGTAGCAAGAGAGCTTCTAGCCAGTGAGGCTGAGAGGGTTTTGACATGAGTTGAGATAAACTTTACCTCGCTCACCCGCACAGTTCCTATGGCGGAGATTGAGGATATGCCACCATCTATGCAGCCTCATGTAGTGGGGGCACCAGAGACGTGGGTCCGACTGTTTCGACATTTGGCAAATATTGTTGATCATTACAACAGGGCTCACAGGCCCTGACCTTAGTTAATCTAGACTTTTCATGTGTTGAGAGCACTACTTGTATATATTTTTTGAGGGCATAAGCCCCATGACTCATTACTGGTCATATTTTTGAGGCGTTTGCGTCCACCTATGTACTCTGGTGCTTATGATATTATATATGTATTTTTATGTATTTTTGTGTCTTATGGATCATATTTTCCTTTAAAAATGTATTTACATGTTTATGTGTATGTCATTTTATATGTGTGCGAGATGCCAGTCTAAAATTTGATTAGCTAGAGTATTTGTAACTTGGTTTAATCTCTTAGGAACATGGAAATATGTAATATAATCAAATATTCATTCTAAGAGATGTATCCTAAGGAATCATTGGTGTAAAGTTGGATCATGAACGCGGTAGACTCTATTTAACTGAGACACAACCAACTGAGCGTCTAAAAAGACCTGGAGATGGGAGATACCAAATGACAGGGCGTCACGAAGCAACTCAATAATTGCACTGTATTGGGCGACATTGTTTGTGGTGTCACCTAAGCATATACCTTCGAAATATAATAACTGGCCTCGAGGTGTAAACATTACCCAAGTTGCGGAGGCAAGCCTCTGAGTGTGTCAGCTACCACTGTCTGCGTACCCAATGAACACCTCTGATTCACTTGACATCTGCCACAGTGACAAAAGATAACATCAAAATGACACGTCCATAAGACTAAAAGAAACCAGAAAGTAATAGTACAAAGACTATACATATGTTACAAAAAGTTACCCAAGGTGACCTACCTATGAGTAATACTTCTTGAGGTAGAGCCAATTTCTAGGCTCCACCAAAGCATTTCCCTCAAAGTCAACCAGATGATAAGCGCCCTTTTTTAGAACCTCTTTTATGATGAAAGGTCCGAACCACATGGGTTTGAATTTTCCTGCCCCCAGGGGGTCCTTATCTTGGTCGTAGACCAGGACAAGTTCACCTTCAGAGAAAATCTGAGGACGAATGAACTGATCATACTAACACTTGACTTTTTGTTTGTGAGCCTCGTTGTCCAGGGCCACATCACGATGCTGTTCATTGAGCCACTCAAGGTATAATAACCGTTCTTCAAGTGGAGAAGTGTCTGACAATAACTGTACTACCAATTTTATGGATGTGATTTGACATTCTATAGGCAAGACTGCTTCCAGCCCATAAATGAGTTTAAACGGTGAGAAACCGGTTGCAGTATTAACAGATGTTCGGTAAGCCCATAATGCCGAGTATAAAATCAAATTCCAATTTGACTTGGCTGAGTTGATCGTTTGTTGTAGGATGGTCTTAAGAGATTTATTTACAACTTCCACCTGACCATTTTCTTGGGGGTAGTAAGGTGACGAATGTTCTTGCCACAACCCAAGATTTGATGTTAATTCAATCATCATCTGGTTTTGAAAGTGATTGCCATGGTCAGTGAAAATCTCTCTCGGGACACCGAACCTTGCTATTATCTAGTTGAATAAAAAGAGAGCTGCAGTCTCTCCATCATCTTTAAACGTTGGCATAGCTTTGATCCACTTCATGAAGTAGTCTATGGCTACAACGATATAACGGTGCCCCCTTATTGAAGGAGGGTTGCATGTAGTGTAATCAATCCCCGACTTGGTGAAGGGACCAACTGTAATGATAGGAAACATGGGAGCGGGATGTGCCCTCATCTTCTGAGAGAAGATCTGATATGGTGGCACTTCTTGACCGATTCGAAACAATCTTTGATTAGTTTCGACTAGAAGTAACCTGTTTGTAAAATCTTTTGGGCAGTTGCCAACCCAGACAAATGACCCCCACATGCTCCGATATGGAAATCGTTAAGCATGATAACTGCTTCTTCATGAGTGAGGCATCGACGCAGGATGCAGTCTACACCTCTTCGATATAACGTATCGTTGAGTATGAGATAATTCTTGGCCTGATGGTGTATACAGTGATGCTCATCATGAGAAGTAGAGGTGGGGCACTTCAATGTCTGGAGATAATCCAACATATCTCTGTACCAGGGATTCAAATATGTGATCAAAAACATATCTCCTCTGATAGGCGACTCTTCAGGCACAACAACACCTGACTCAACTGGAAATTCTGAAATAAGTTCTGCAAAAACTAGTGACTTTTTGGATTTCGCCGAAACGAATTACCCGTCATGTCAACATGTATTGAAATAGATTCACAATGACAATGATGATGATTTTGCGAAACATAACATAATGACAGAACTGTTGAACAACATGGATTGCTACCAACGCAAGTTTTTTGATATGGGAATAATTAAGTTCCGGTCCAACTAGGGCTCGACTCAGGTAATAGATCACATACTTTGAGAGAAAATCATCTTCCTGAACTAAGACCATGCTGATGGAGGACTTTGCGACAGCTAGGTATAATAAGAAATCTTTGTTATAGTTGGGTGGCCGAAGCAGAGGGGCAGTTGTGAGGGCATGTTTCAATGTGTCGAAGGAGTGTAGAGCAACATCGTCCCAATGAAAAGTAACGTCTTTCTTCAGTAAGCACATAAATCCCTTTATGATCTCGGCATAGTTGGCGATGAAACGTCTTAAAAAATTTGCCTTTCCCTATAGACTTTGAAGTTGAAGGATTGTGCATGGGGGAGGCAACTAAACTACTGCCTCAACCTTGAGAGGATCGACCATGATCCCTGTTGTTGACACTATGAAACCTAACAAACGTCCCGATGTTATGAAAAATATGCACTTGTTTGGATTCAAACGAATCCGGAAGTAGCGAAATTGCTCAAAGATAAGTCGAAGGTGAGTGGGATGATTCGTTCTCTTGTGAGATCGAGATGCTAAATCATCTAAATAGGCCTCGACTATATGCTTGAGATCATGGAAAGAAAAAGACATGGCCCGCTGAAAGTTCACTCCAACATTTTTGAGACCAAAGGGCATATTACGATACGCGAATGTACCCCATGGACAAATGAATGCCATTTTGTGCTGGTCTTCGGGTTTGTTTTGTATTTGATTATATTTCGAAAAACCATCCTTGAAATAAAAGGCCTCGCAACCTACACATTCATCAATTATCTAGTCGATGAATGGTGTGGGAAAATTATATTTTGGACAAGACTTGTGAAAATCATGAAAGTCCGTACATACATGAATCGTGCCCTATTTCTTATTGACCGACACAAGATTTGACACCCATTGGGTCAAATGGATAGGATAGATAAAACTGAATTTTAGCAGTTTCTCAACTTCAACCTTAATGGCTGCTTCTTTCTTGGGATTAGCTGGACAAAGCTTTTGCCGAACAGGCTTGGCATCCAGATAAGTTGTGATTTCATGTTCGACTATTTTTGGATCGATGCCTGGAATTTCCTCGTAAAACCAGGCAAAAACGTTGCGGAATTATTTAAATAGATTTGTGTATATTTGAATCTCTCCAGGGGAACAATCAGCTCCAATGAAAACATTCTCCATGACGCTAGGGGTTTTGGAGATATTAATCGGTATGGTTTCAATGATAGTTTCCATATTACCCTCAACATAAACCTCATGTGTAGCTAAGGGATTAATAGGACAAGACCTATCTCCAGTCATAGTCAAGGTGAATTCTCCGGCTTCGATTCTGCTTAACTTTGGGAGGAAGTATGATCTGTGATGGAGATCATCCCAGGGTTTGTCTGGACTAGTCATTGCTTCAATTATTGCTTCGTCGGAAGGCAAGACTAAGTATAACGAATCAATATCAGCGAGAGAGCCTTGAGCCCAAATAGGCTCTACAAGCGGATCTAACTCTTGTGCAGGAGTTGGATCTGTGTCGGCCGAAGCTTGCTGGACTAAAGAGTACACTACTTTAGCTGCAGACAAGGGCATGGACATGTCAGGGTGCCCTATCCCTTCCATCGTGGCCAATGGGGAAGGAAGTATCCACATATCGTTGAAGTAATTCATGCGAAACAATGAAACTTGGAACATCTCAACCTTATGGTGGTCGGATATGAACTTGACATCACCTTGAGGGGGTGGGTAATTGAAGGTACCCATCAAATATGAGCACAAACCAACCCTTATGTTGACTATGCCCGGTTGGGGATTATCAATCATCGAGATCGCGGATACCCCCAATGAAGGATCAGGTCTAGAGAAAGACAATTGATCAATGGTCACAATCTGGTCCTCGTGTGGAAACAACAAGACCCAAAAAATTGTAGTAACCACTTCTTGCATGGAATAAGTCCAACTCCTTCCTAACAAAATATTGTAGTCAAGGGATGCGTCGACTACTTCTACCTCGACGCACACAGTCTTCCCTCCTAACTGCACGAGGAAAGAGGGAATGATACCATATGGTCAGTATGAATGACCATCAGAAACAGTCAGAAGAGTAGGTGACGAAGACAGAACGGGCTGGCCAATGGCCTTCCAATATGCCAACGACATAACACATGTTGAGGTGCCCACATCAACCACCATACGGAAAATGTTATGAGTAAAATGTTTTGTGGGGTGAGCCACTACTATCTGAAATGCTACGTGGTAAGGCAAACGAGGTTTTAAGTCGATTGTATACATCATGATTGTACCCATATTACAAGTCTCAATAGATCCTAAAGAAGCTAACAAAGCTTTCCTCTAGGAAGGGAAGCTTTGGAGGACCTCCAAAGTGGACATCGCACAAGGGGGTTGAGACAAACCCTCCACCACAGAATAGTTTTGGGTGGCCCTTGCGTTTGGGTTGTGAGAAGCTTTCTTGAACGTGCCTTTTGGGATGCATGTCATTGTTTCGACTAAAGTCTTCTCGATATGGAGAGGGAGAGATGGGATTTCGACTTCTTTTCCCTTCTCATAAGTGCTTGGTTTACTATAGTCATGTGCTCTAGTTGATATAAAAGCATCACCCTTCATCATATACACATTCGCGGATGCAGGATTGTTCGAAGACAGAGATGGTCCTTGACTGCCCCCTTCCGCACTTGTAGAGGCTTGAGTTAGGTTTTTCCCATGTTGAAATGGATTGGTTAACACGACAGGCTGTTGCTATGTCACAAACTTTTGGGCCTCTACAAGCCAAGGACATTGGTGGGTCAGGTGGTCCTCCGCACACAGGTTTCACGGATACCTTGCCTTCCATTTCTCAGTGTTTCCCTCGCCAACATTATTAGTAGGTTTCTTATCCCCCTTACCCTTCTTTCATTGTTTTTTCTTTCCTTTAGTCTGCTGGGTGGCCTTTGGATTTGTCGATTGCATTGTGTGTAAATCCGACGTTTGGGTAGGGGGAGCAACCAAAACAGTAGTTTGGCTGGCTGCTGTGTGTTGTATAGATAATTGTTGCAATTGCTTCATCAGTTGCTCAATGGGATTTGTGTGTGCTGAACCAACAATACCATCGGCATGTGGTCCAACTCTCTGTTTGGTTTTATCAAGTATTGAGCGTGGCGCATCTAGCAAGATCTCGTATAATAAATCAGACTGAGAGTAGATTATCTCAAGCTATTGAGTTCTCATGATGGCATCTTCTTCAGAAAACACTCTCGATGTTGCGACGTATTTGGATAACTGTGGGAACAAAGACTTAAGGAACCACTCAAGCAAGACTGTTGGTGGGAATGGAACCTTAATTAAACTGTTCCAACGTCTCCATTCTTGGATGTGATCAGAGATATGGTCTGCTTTTGTCTGTGCGAAATTGGCCAGCAATTCTGTGCCAATGTCGTATCACACAGGTAATTGGAAATGGTTGAGGAAATCCATTGCCAATTCACCAAAGAAAGAGTATCTTGAGTGGTCGAGCTCAATGTACCATTTCGCGACACTCCCAATGAGAGTACGCTGAAACAATCACAACTGTATGGAGTCGTCCTTTAACGAATTAGATGAGCACCAAAGGTGAAAAATAGTCACATGATCTCCTAGATCTTCATTAGGCTTGGCCTCGAACTTTGGTATGTCTGAAGGAAACTTTGTCGGCATAGGGGGCCAACGCGGATTGTGACAGATAGGGTCATTCAACAACCTTGTCAAGTCTAGCAAATTCAAGGTTGCCAGGAAAGGTAGTTTGGGTTGTTGGTGATAACCATGGAAAAAGGGACCTGGAGTTTGACTGGCACCAGGTTGTCAGGAAAAGTTCAGCTGTTGGCCTAGGTTCTGGTAGAAACCATGGCCATGACCAATATACAGATTTTGTGTGTGAGGAGACATCATCGGCTGATTCCCAAAATAGGACATAGATGGTTGGGCGTGCATTACATTCAGAGGAATTTGGGAAGGGTTACCCTATGCCGATCCCATGGGCATAGGAATAGTAACTTGTCCAGGGTTCCATTGGTTGTGAAAATAATTGCCCTAGATCAACATTCCTGATGAGGGAACTGATCCCTACCAAGAATTCCAAGGTCCTGATGTGGAAGAAGTTCCTGGGTTTGCCCCCTGTGCAGGAATAGTACCCTGCATAGGAATAGGTTGTCCGTAACCGGGGTTTCCCCCAGTCGGGAAAGAAGCTGACGAGAAAGTGTTTTTACCAAACACACTGAACAAAGAAAACGGTGTCAAACTGACCAACATATTATGAGAAGGTGGTCCATGACTCCCTGCTCCAAATAAACTATGGTGCGTGGGTGGCCCAGTGGATTGCTGGTGGGTTCCACTGAGCGAAGGGGACGAAGGAGGTATATGAACTCGCCCATAAGGGAAAGCATTAAAAGGAGCAGAAGTGTCCCCCATGTGTCCTTACAGAGGAGCGTTAGAGCTCCCTACTGCTAGACCTAAAGTCTATAAAGTGGAGTAGGAAAGTATCGGACTTGTACCTGATCTAGGCATCCCATATGAGAACGGAGGGCCTGTCGCACTCAGTGCGAAAGGGGCAGTGGCCACCACCATAGACAGGATTGGACCACTGCTCGAGGTATAGGTGGTCAAGACCATGGTGGCTTGGATTGGTGATGATGGGTTAGGAGGTGGAAAATCCCCTGTGGTGACAACCGTAGTGGTAATTGAAGAATTACCAGAAGAAGTGGCGGCATTTGTTTCCATTTCTGCGTGTGACACTATCTGGCACTTGTAAGGGTGAATCGATACAATGATGGGTACTGAAAGATCAATGGTTGGAGTCTTGGATGGACCAAGATCTTTCGCTCCAAGGTCTAAAATGGTCATTTCCTCCGGATGTTGTTCGGGTATAGTTTCCTGTGACCCGGTCGCTTCAAGAGACCCTTGTTGGTCTAGCTTTCGCCTTAGTGGTGGCGGAGTTGGCTCCAGTGTAACCGGTGATAGGCCCATAAGCCTTCGTGACCGGAGGAGCTCATGATACTCAACTGTGTGAGAATATCAAAGATACACTAGGGATTTCTATTCGTTCAAAAAACAACACACACTAAAAAATTCCCTCTAAGATAAAACAAGCAAACACTAAACTAGTTGGAAGAATAGTTACAACAAACAACACTAGAGAAACTTACCAGTGAAAGTGAAACTCAAACACGGAAGCACCCTCTGGGTATACTCTGCAAAGTGTGGCCTGATGTCTGTCCTAGGAACCATGGTATACCCCCGTAGTCACTTGTGTATGTCTCTAAAAAGATAGGCAACTAGGTTGCTAGCGCACGAACAATCACTAGGCGGGTATAGTCAAAAGTCAGGTAGACCACAATGAGCAGGGTATTGAGCCCAAAACCTATCAAGGGTATCGAAGGAAAGTGGTCCGAAAGAAAACTAAGGACCTCAAACGGATTCAAGACCCACGAAGCTCCGTGGAAAATGCAATCGACGGAATCCCAAGACAAGCCCTCTATATGTGTTCTCCACTACGATTGGTCCAGCTTTGGAGGGGTATCTCTGCTACCTTTTTGCACATGACCTCATGTTTATCCCCTGTGTTATAGGGGGGTCCTGGATAACTTTCACGATATTGGACTTTGACACTCCCTAACTCAGACTCCAATGTTTGATTTAATGGCCTTGAAGAGTTTCCTCTCCAACCTAATTCAAGGCCCTAACCCTAAACTAGTTGGTTGACCCTACAAACATAAAAAGTCTAATGA
>ML808446.1:136334-151549 GCA_009831015.1 Picea engelmannii
AAAACCCTGTAAAAAGAAAATTTTGAGGAAAACTTTTTAATGAAAAAGAAAGCTATTGCTGTGATCAAACCTAAGTTACTGACCGCTATGACAGAGACCCAAAAACCTGAGAGGTATAACTCTTGTCAAAGGAAAGGATGACTGCCTCTCCTTAAACAAAAAATTTCTCCACAGACACGCTGCTGAATTTTCAACAGCCAGCATGTGCACACGAGATGTGTATAGTTAGGGTACGTGTACACGCGTGTAGACCTTATACAGGCCGCGTGTACTTCTGAAAATCTAAGATAAATGAAAGGACAAGTAATCCATCCTAGGCAGAGACTGCTGGTACTGAGAACCAGGATCTCTTGAAGACTCAGACACTCACTTTAACATAAAAAAAAGAAAACAATTCAAGGAAAACTTTATAGAACAAACTAATCTAAGGTGAAATCTAAGCTATAGAATGAAAACAACAAAGACTAGAAAGAGGTCCAAAAAACCCCTGAAAAGGATTATTTCTGACAGGGGAGAGGATGACTACCTCTCTAAAATAATTTTTTTGGAAACATACACACAACTGACACTTCCTCAGCTAGCATGTACACGTGGGTTGTGGGAAGGTATGGTGCGGGTACACGCATGCAGACATTATATAGGCTGTGTGTACCTCTGTGGGTCTCGAAAAAAAAAGCAGTCAAGAAAAGAAACAAATATAACTGGTATGGAAGACCAGAATCTCTGTTAGCTTAGAATTTTGCAAAAACTTTAAAAACAAGAAATGAAACCAGTTCTTAAAAATACCCAAGAAAAAACATTCCCAGAAACCCTAGAGGTCCCTAGTATGGTCGCCAATTCTGTTGTGGGTGGGAAATCCCTCCTATGGACTAGCACTAAGGGTTTTATCATGCATGCAGAAATGACCTAAAGATTCTTACTTTTTACCATCATCCCATGCCTAAACCCCATTACTCATATGTAAATACAAGGCTCAAGAGATTAAGTTGACATACCTTATTTTTCATGTTTGATGTCGATCCCTTTTCGTGCTTGGTCGTTCTTTGACTACAAATATCCTCCCAATGCTGACCTGCATTCACTAAAGACAAACAAAGAACTCCACATGCATTTGATCTATGAACTAATGGGATAGAGATTTAATCAATCATACAATCAATATTCCAATAATGACAATCTCATATGGTGGGACGGGAATTTTTTTTTTTTTATTAACTTCACAATGATACCTTACAATGATAAAGTCGACCACTGCTCCTCAATCCTGGTCCCGGGCTCCTCTTTCACTGTCCTCCAAATGATTTTCTCTATACTTCTCTTTGTGCAAGGATGGCTAAAGGTTGGGACAAAGGGAATGCTCAATCGGGTATAGTTTATTTACTATGATTCTCCTCCTTTCAAATGGGACCCCTAACCCTTCTTTTATAGGCTAGAAGAAGCTAGGTATTTGGTCGAGTGACAGACCATGCATGGCCGAAAGGTTTATTTAAATTACCCAAAGCTGTGTGTTCCATCAACAACTTTCCTTTTTTCGTGATTTTGTAGGTACACACGGGCTGTCTTGGGTCAGCTAACATGTACACGCGTGCAGTAATGGAGCAGGGCGCGTGGGTCTTTATAAAAGGGGTTTTTAAGAAGAGTTGTTCAACAATGTTTTGGTAAATAAGGAATTTGAGATGGCATGATGTCAGGTAAGCATGTCTGATGAAAATTAGGGTTATAACACATACTTCTTGTCCCAAGAAGTAGTGTATCATACTCAGATTATTTATGAAAATCAGAAGTCAATGCTTGCTAGTTTTAACAACTAGTCTTTCTGAGTAAATTATCAGGATCCAGTTTTCGTCACCAACACTGTATAGGTTTGGATCAACAACACTATTGCTTAAATCCAAACTCATCAAGAATCTATCTATCTGATATAGATTCCAACTCATGGATGGTGGTACGGATGGAAGTGAAATGGTTCACTGGGTTGAGTGTCTCATCATGGTTAGTATGATGGTCATAGCTTCAACATGCAACCTAGATCAAAATAATGTCATAACAAATAGATGCATATAAGAATAATCAAACTTGGGTTGCATTATTTCTCTAAATGTGTTAGATCTTGAGATCCTTTTTTATCGATGGCAAGAGATCCCTTCTCCTGCAAATACCCTTTAAAGCTTAACAATTTAAACATATGTGAGTACATACCTCTGATAGATTTTGTAGGTAGTGGCACCATCTGGTATCAGCGGTAATATTTACCAACTTCTTAAAATATTTCAAGGGTGACTGCAACTGGTACAACAACTGATACTACAACTGCAATTGATACTGCAACTGATTCAGAAGCCGCAACTACAACTGCAACTTAGGGTTTTATGAGGAAACCCTAATTCTTCAAACTTCAATTTTTGAAATTATGATCCAAGGGATAGATGCGCTGGGCTGAGGAGAGTAAGCTGTTGCAATCAGATTTATGAAAATCCAAATATTACCCCCTCAAACTTGACCAACGGATTTTTGGACTGGTGCTTCTGGTTTTCTGGTACTCTGGTACTTCAGGTACTTTGTGAAAACTAGGGTTTCACTTTCTGGGAGATCTACCCACTGAAAAGGTGAGCTGAAGGTTCCAAAGAGTTCCTTGGGTTAGGGTGCACTTTTCTAGATGGTTTTCAGGCTGAAAATCTTCTTCAATAAAAAGCCCTAATTTTCATGTACGACAATAATGACATTTTTCCTTTCTCTTGTGAAGAATGCTTGTGCAATGGGTTGTTTCAAGACCTATGCTCTGATACCATGTTAATTTTTCATAAGCTAGGTTTAGCATGTAGGTCATTTAATCTCATCATGTCTTAACCATAAACAAAAATGTTGCAACAACCAAGATCACAAGAAGAAACACCATGCACAAGAACACAAGATATATCATGGGAAACCCTTCTCAAACAAGGGAGAAAAACCCAACCAAATCCTTTTCTATAATATTCAAGAGAATTACCTTTACCACCAAGAATATCCTAGCACACAAGAGGGTGCACATAACCCTAGAAACCCTAGTGCCCAAAAGGTGCGCAACTTTGACCAAGAAGTGTACTTGCTGAAATTTCCAAAACTCACAAGTGTGTGTGTGTCTACAAATGAAAGATTTCATCTTACTTATATTAGACTTGTCCTGTCAAGTAAAGTGTCTATTGGCACAATAGGTCCGACCTCACTTATACATATTATTTATTTATTATTATTATAATTACTATTACTATTACTATTACTATTAATTATCTTTTACAGTTTATCTTTAGACACAATAAGATAGGGCCAACCTGTACCCTTTACACAATAACTATGGTTACATCTAGGTATGACTCTTGAACACCAAATAGAAAAGGGTCTGATACACCCACTAGTTCTCATACACTAGGGGCACATCCATATGGATGTCATGGACCTGTTTCATTGCATCACACAAATGAACTAGGTCTTCACAGATGTGCCTGTGCTCGTCCACATGCACGTCTGCTCGACAGATCCACTTCCACCAATAGGAGGATCATATGGAGTCTTCTCATCAACTCTACTACTTCTCAGAGGAGGCCATCACATCATCTCCATTTCTATTCACATGATGATGTGCCCAATGATTTTTAGGGATATCCCACGTTTACCTTGTGCTTAGCCACATGCATGTCCTAACTCAACAGATCGCTCTTACATTGGATAATCATATGGAGTTCTTCTCTCTCATGTCATGGAGGAGGCCATATACATTCCTAGCCCCTATCCTAGGCTGGAACCACAAACCCTTTATTAGGGGCTTTCTCTCAAGTTTGTAAGTTGAGAGTAAGACTTCACATGTCTGCTATATTCCACATCTCACAAGTTTGTAAGATGGAGGATGTCTCCTATATCTGCACTCATCAATACAAAGAACTCCTCCGACCACTCCTTTGTGATCTGCTCCATGTATTCATTTGTTATCTTGTAGTATGATTGTAACTCTTCCTTGTTCTCATCTCCATGTGCAGTGATATAGATGAAATGCGGGTCTGTGCGGAACTTTGCTATTGGTCTGTACTGGTGCAGGGTGCATGGTGTCATCCACATAAATGACTCAATGTCAACCTTCAGTTGCTGATAGTATGCATGAAGCACAACATTGGACTGCCACTGTTTTGTCATTTCATTGGTGTACCACAAGGTGGAAAACCTAGCGTCCAACAACTATGATGGTTCAATCTCTGGAAAGGTGGCTCCTTCAGGCATTTTCCAAGGGAAAAATGCGATCAAAATGATAAACCAGCTGAAGTGGAATTCATATCCCAAATCCCGATCTTCACGATAGTCTTTCTCTAGTTCATTGATGAGGTAACTTGCCCAATTCATCTGCATGCCCTCGACACATTTTCCTGCAAGGTCCACCATGAACCTGGTGACCTGTGTGGGGTGGTTCTTTCTTACGAGATTTATAGCTATGAGTTGGTAAGCGAGGTGCACTGCGCCATCCTGTATAGAGGATACCTTGTAACCTCTCTTTCCATTTTCAACTTCGGCGTAATCTTCCTTGATGCACCATGCTATAGAGTGGTCCAAGGCCTTCCCTGGATAAAATTATTGAGGGTCAGGTCCCTTCATGCTTAATCCTGTAATCTATGGGATCAATGCTTGATCCACAATAATCCTCCAGTCGAGCCACATGCATCTTCCATGATAGCTCGGAAAGAGGAGTTTAACGCAAGATTTAATCTCGTGGTGGCAACCAAAATGGAGAATCTTCATCACGTTCAACACAATGGACTGTGCCATTCCCTTAATCCATCGATGGTAGATGAGGCGAGGCTTCTTCCCAGCTAACTTTGTCAAGTATCGGTGGGGTTTTAACATAGCATAGTTATTTCTGTCTCCTAGGTTGAAGTCGCTATTATTCAACAATGAGATCTATCCCAACTGACTCCCAACTAAGCGCATTCCTTTTAGAATGTACGCGGTGAAAAGAGTGTACTCATAATCTCATGGAATGTTGTCACGGTTAACTATGCCAGCCAAAGGTGGAATGTACTTGGGTAGGATCGACGAGATATGCTTCACATTAGCTATATTTCTACGATCCTTACTTCGCTTCTTAGTCGTGGGTTTGACACGGGAAGAATGACGTCCCGTCGAAGGGGAAGCCTGGAGTCCCCTAGTCGACGATGTCTGGACACCTTCAGAGAACTGTCTGTCGACCATTATCTTCTTGAGGACCTCTTCAACAGACTTCTCTAATTTACTTAGTTCGCCCGACATTATCACTTTTAAATAGACAGGTTGGGGTAGACGAATGAACATGCAGGGTAGACAAACAAATGGCGAGGTCTAGCTTCAGATAAGACAACTAAATACACAATCAATTCTCTTCTTGGTTCAATTAATCACAGGTATCAAAAAGTGGTCCCGGCGTAGAGTCCGATGGGTTAAATAAGAGGGGCCTCATAATGAATTCTTCCAATGGGCAAGAATGCTTCCATCAGTGTGAATATGTCCGTTATGGTGCAGTCTCAATGTCCAAGAGCGATCCATTTGCTGATAAATGTGTTTTCTAACCATTTCAGAGCGTCGTTCTAATGGCCGGGGTGCATCCAATAGTCATATAGTGTCGCCAGGGCGAAGTCCCATTCTGCACGGTCCTGCTATTCCGGCGAGGTTCAAATCCTACTAACCTACCCCCTGCGAGGTTCCAGTCTATGAAGTCTTCCATCTAGTTTTTGTAGCTTCCTGTAGCTTTTCCATCTTATCTTTCTTTTTACTAATCTTCCTTGCCTTCTTTCCTGTAATTTGAGTCTCTCTAAATGTTTATGGAATCCTCTTTCCATTCTTATTCTTATCTTCTCCTAGTGTAGTGACTTCACACTGCTGAGGTGTGCTTAAAGGGTTTGAAGTTAATATCTCTTCTCTTATTACTTCCTAGGTGGGTATTCTTCTTTCTTAAATGGATAGGTCTTTCAAACCTTCTTGCATTCTTTCAACCTTGACATCTGATTCTCTTGCTTTCTGTTCCTCCTGTGTTGTTAGTTTGCTCGGTTGCTTCAACTTATCCTCTCGTTCTTTTATGAGTCGATCTATTTTTTTAGCTATGAAATTCCTTAGTTCTTTTTTTTTTTTTCTCTATAGCTTCTTCCTCTGCTTTCCTTCTGATTTGATCCTCCTCAATACAAGTCTTACCTAATAAAAGTGGTAAAGGGGCATTGTTCCCAACAAACTTAATGACTTCAAATTCTACTTCAGTCGATGTTCCATGAATAATAATAGGTACATTAGAAATTCTTCCACATAAGGTTATCATCTTACCCTTAAACAAGCCTATCCTTCCCAATGAAGGTATCACAGTAGGATTTCCCAAAGTTTCCCAAGTGTCTTCTGTCATAATATTCACTTGCGTTTCTTCATCCAATACACAATCTATGTCGAAGTATTCTATTCTTGCATTTATGCATTGTTTTACTTTCAGGATCTCTGATAAACTGACATCTTTGTGATCATTCATTGTTTCTTTCAACTATAATAACATAGTCTGATTTTTCTTTGATTCTTTCTCTTTATGATTCTCTAACATGCTCTTAGTCTCTTGACTTCCTTCATATTTTTCTTGTCTCATGTTCATTTGTTCAACTTTAGCAATCATCCCTGCACAATCCTCAACCTCATGACCAACAATCTTACAACAAAGACAAATAGGACCTGTACCAGGGAATTCCTTAGCAAGATGTCCCGGTCTTATGCAGTTATAGCACAATGCCAAACCTCTTTTCCTCTTGTATGTTCCCCAACCTCTTCTGTACTACGCACTAGGATCACAGTGCTGGACCTACATTTTGAAAAAATTCTTTCTAGGTTCCTACATCCACTTATTAGTCCAAAAATTCTTTCTATGCATAGGAATTGCATATCTTTATTCATTTCTATTAGCTTTACTTAGATCAAATATTTCTTCCAACTGGCCCTAGCCTTCAGACTAGGACAAAATCTATTAAACATACTTAAATTCATGCTTTCAAAACAAAAATTTTCACTTATCTTACTCTTATCAAAGCACAAAGCTTTACCTCTTTTCAGATCTTACCTCTTTTCTTCAGATCAGATTTCTTTGTTAGCACTTCACAAGTCCAGTAGAGTACTATGCACTTTAGAAATAGATCTACACAGAAAGATTCTCTTTTCCTTACTTCAGTTCCCAACAATCACAGTTTCAAGTCCTGGCAACATAACCATTTGTTGGCATAGGGGCAGACCCAGGTTCAACTCTAAAAAATGCACCAACAAAACCCTCACCACCGACCCTTTCAGAAACACCTGCGAAGCAGATGAAGTATCACCCGAGGTAGAAATAGGGTGGGTTACAAGACACAGGTGTTTGTAACCAAGCTGGGACGATTTGTGATAATAACACTTCACATAGTACTCTATTAACACTTAAAATATTATATGCATTAGTTTCCAAACTTTATTAGCATCGGAGAACATACCCAAAGATAGATCGACGCAGTAACAATAAAGATTAAGCACTTTAACTACTTATCACATAACATTGAATTAGATCTAATAATTCATTTATCTTAAGTAAAGCACTAAGCATCAATAGATATATCTATCATACATAATAAGCAAAGCACTGAGTAGATTCATAACATTACAACACAACACAAAGCAAACCAAAGACACACGATATACATGGTTCACCCCAGTGTGGGGCTACGTCCACCAACTTCTTCGTCTTCTTTATTATTCTTCAATCTCTTACATTCAACAAATCCTATGCACTAAGACATAGAGTGGAGCTTCGCCCAGGACATGAGATTTGTGCCTTGAGCACCAGATCCTCCTTCCAAACTAGGTCAAGGCACAGAGCCAACTCTCTATCAAGCACAAAGCCTTATACACAGCCATTCCTTTTCACAAAGATAATCACATTACTTGCACTTAGCTCCCAAAAACCCATCTACCCATCTACTTCTACCATACATCCTTCTGTTATTTATACTTTTAAAATCCCTTACAATAAGGACTAATCATGGGTAAACCCCATGGGCTGACATCCCATAACCCATTACAAAAACCTTAGAGACCCCTTATTAGGTCCACATAGCCCGCAAAATAAGTGAGATCCATGATCTCATCTCCGCTTAGGTTCTCCTTTCTTGACCAATGTGTCGAATTCCAAAAAGTGGTCCAAACCTGACCAAGGTTTCCTCAAAACTTGGTCAAGGATCAACAACATTTTGTCAGTGATTTCTAGGGGACAAACACAAATTGTAGACGCTCTAGCTACTTCAGCTTCGGTTTTCAAAATTCCAATTTTATCTAATAAAAAGTATGAGATTGAATTCAAGCATAGGACAAAAATACCTGATAACATTAAATATTGGCAAATATTTGAAGATGACAAACAAGTAGAAATATTCCTTCAGATGAGTGATGAATTTGCTAATTCAAATATTGAGATGAGTGTTGTTGTGAAGAGAATGAAGATGTAGTTGTGTTCAATAATGATGACCTTTTTCATAATCAAATTGCTGGAAGAGATATAGTGCAACTCAAAAATAACATTATTCCCAAAGGCTTGGTTCCATTGGAAAACCTTTTTGACAACAACGATGTAGCAAGAAATCCTAAAATCACTGCAAACGACGAGGACATAGAAGATTGAAACATTGGGACTCAGAAGGATCTCAAGATCATCAAACTATCAAAAACACTCAGTCCATAAATTAAACAGAGCTATATCAACTTAATGAAGGATTTCCCTGATATCTTTGCATGGAGTTATGAATATTTAAAGGTCTATGATACAAAGGTAATTCAACATGTAATTCCCATCAAGGATGATCATAAAACCTTCAAGAAAAAGTTGAGAATAATAAACCCTCTGTTATTTCCATTGATTGAAAGGAGGTAAGGAAGTTGTTTGATGCCAAAATTATTGTGTCCTTAAGATTTTCCAAGTGGGTGGCTAACCTAGTGCCTGTTAGGAAGAAAAGTGGTGAGATAAGGTTATGTGTAGATTTTCAGAATCTAAACAAGGTGTCTCTGAAAGAAAATTATTCACTTCCTAAGATGGATTACATCCTACAGAAGGTGGTGGGATCTCATAAGATATCAATGATTTATGGTTTCTTTGGATACAACCAGATTATGGTGCGTCCTGATGACCAAGAGAAAACAACTTTTACAACACCTTGGGGCACCTTCATGTATGCAAAAACTCCTTTTGGGATTATGAATGCAGGAGAAACTTTACGAAGGGCCATGGACATAGACTTTGCCAATGAAAAATATAAGTTTATTGTTATTTACTTAGATGATATCACTGTATTTTCAGCTTCTGATGATCAACATCTCAAACATCTAAGAAGGATTTTCCAAAAGTATAGAAAGTTTGGCATCTCATTGAATCCAAAAAAGTCAAATTTTGGAATGTAAGAAGGAAAATTACTTGGACACATCATTTCAAAGGAAGGCATAAATATAGAACCCAACATAGTGGAAGCAATTTTGAAGATTGGCACACCCAAGAGCAAGAAAGAGGTACAGTCTTTCCAAGGAAAAATACATTTTTTGAGAAGGTTTATTCCTAACTTGGCTGAGATCATAAAGTATATCACAAATATGCTAAGGAAATACAATGAAATAAAATGGACTCCTAAAGAAAGGAAGTCTTTTGAAGATACTAAAGTGGCATTGACCAAAGCCCCAGTGTTGGCCAAACCGAATTTTGCAAAATATTTTATCTTGTTTTCTTTTGCTTCAGAACACACCATTGCTGGTGTTTTGTTGCAAAAATATGATCAGAACTTTGAAAGGCCCATAGAATATTATAACAGGACATTGAGAGACTCCCCACTTAGGTATGACATCATGGGAAAGTAGGCATATTCCTTGGTGAAGGCCCTTAAGGAATTTATAACTTATATCTTGCATTCCCATGTCATTACTTATGTGCCTAGCAATTCTATAAAAGATATTTTGACTCAGATTGATCCTGAAGGGATAAGGGACAAATGGATAGCAGTGATGTTGGAGTATGACCTCGAGATCAAACCTACAAAGCTGATTAAAGGTCAAGGGCTTGCAAAATTAATGGCATAGTCCAATTGTGATGTTTTGGGAATCAATTTTATTGCTGATTTATCAGCAAATTCAGAAGAAGAAATAGTCCCACAGGTATCCAAAAAATTCCTTGATTCTCCTTGGTATGCTGATATTATTTATGTACTAAGAAATTTACAAGCTCCTCCTGAGTTAAGCAAAACCAAAGCCATATTTTTGAAGTTGAAAGGAACACATTTTTTCATTATGAACCATTCTCTGTATTGGAAAGATCTAGGTGGGATATTTCTAAATTGTTTGCTAGAGGAAAAAATGAAAAATGTTATCAAAGAGTTTCACAAAGGTGACTATGGGGGGCATCATTATTGGAAGACCTCTACGCACAAAATACCGAGGGCATGGTTCTATTGGCCTAGTATTTTTTCTAATGTATACAAGGAAGTTTCCAGTTGCCATGAATGCCATAATTTTTATGGAAAAAAAGGTGCAACCTTTACCTTTAAATCCCATCTCTGTTGAAGCACCATTCATACAACGGGGCCTTAATTTTATAGGAGAAATTCATCTACCATCCTCATGTCATCATAGGTGGATAATGACAGCCAAAAACTACTTCACCAAATGGATTGAAGCAGTCTCGACAAGGCAAGCCATTGATACTATTATCATTCAATTTTTAGAAAGCAATATTTTGTCTATATTTGGTTGTCTATTCAAGATCATTACTCACAATGAAACAACATTCAAATCCAAGAAAATGGATAAATTATGTAGTGACTATAATATAACCCTTGGCCATTCCACATCTTATTACCCATAGGGTAATGGGTTGGCTGAATCATCTAACAAAATATTGACCAAGATTATTAAGAAGCTTATGTAGGAAAACAAGAAAGCTTGGCACAAAAATCTCATCGATGCGTTATGGGCTGGCACAATTACCACTAAAATGTCTATTTCCACATCACCTTTTCAGATTGTATATGGTACAGGGTAATTTTTCCTACTTCATTAGGACTTCCAGTGATGATACTACTGCAAGAACAAGAAGCTGAACCAAATGATGCTATAAGGAGAATAAACCAATTAATCCATGTGCAACGAATGAGAGAACATGTCTTCAATAAATCACAACTACACCAAGATAAAATGAAAAGATCTCTTGAAAGACATACTAAGGAAGATGATTCTAAGGTGAATGATTTGGTACTAAAGTGGGATGCAAGGAATGAAGACAGAGGGAAACATGGGAAGTTTGATCATCTTTGGTTGGGACCATTCAAGATTGCTAGATACCATGGGAACAATGCCTATTTGCTGCAGGAGCTTAATGGAGATCTTATTGGTGGAGGACCTGTGAATGGTAGGTTTCTCAAACACTATCTTTAAAAAAAAAAAATCAATCTCTTCATGTCATTGTAAATAACCATTTTATTTTTTAGATGAAGCATTTCAAATCAATAATCAACAAAAAATTGAAGCCCAAGGTGAAGGCCCTAAGTTTATGCTGAGTTTGGTCAAAGTTGTGTCAGGAGAGTTTGTAAATGAGTTTGTTTTGTCAGTTTAGAGTTTTTGAGTCAAATAAATCCCAATGGTTAGGCACTTGATCTACTTCTCTTTCCTATGTCACTCGTAGGATAGCATCCCCATTGGAGCCAACTGTTAGCACCATATTTTTTGTAGTTAGAGTTAGAGGTTTGTCCAAAATTTTTCAAAGTCATGTCTTGATATTTATAAAAATCAAAACTTTCCTGAATAAGTCGTAGTTGGTGTGTCGAAGTTTATGAGGTCAGTGATGAAATAAAGAATGGTTTTAAATGTCAAGTAATGAGTTTGCCAATAAATTGGTAAAAGGGTGTAAGTTTCGTCATGTTTAAATTGTAAAGGTCTACTTTCCTAAGTCTCGAGTCATGTTGAAAAAGTGGAATTTAGGTACCAAGGTCGAATCAAGTGGTTAGGATAAAGGTCACGTCAAAAGATATTATGGGTCATTATTACCTAATCGTGAAGTAAAAAAAGTGAACAATCATAGAACTCCATATCATTTGTACCATTGCACAATTCAAAGGAGTACCCACTGCGCGGGTTCACTGCGCAAATATTTAACTTGCCTTAAAACATCCCGTCGCTATGGATTTTCTATCCTTTTTCATAATTTCCTTCTTTATTCGTTCAAGCATAAATATTGGTCACCCCTCATATTTCTTCATCACTTTCAAAAATTGTGTGTCGTCCATATATTTTCCAGTAAGCTTCGAAGCCTTTTGCTACGTAAATATTGTGTGTTGCCAATCACTACGTAAATTCATTATTCTGATATTACTGCATATCCTCCATTGCTTTAAATCATTGTTTAAGAATTTTCCTTGGAGCCTGTTGCAAATTAGCTTCTAGAACGAGTTTGTTTTTCTCAAAGTCAACCTTCTTTCTTATGAGCTAAATTCTTATTACTTACTCCTGTGCCAAGTTTCCCATTATTGTTTACTGTTGCGCTAATATTTTCTCTGCACCAAAGTTTTCCATTGTTTTTTATTGCTGCATTGAAGTTTTCCATTGCTTTTTACTGCTTCATCGAGTTTCTCATTGCGCCGAATTTCTTGCCATTGATTTGTTTGCCGTGCAAAGTTTCCTGTTGCTACCTTTTCTTACACATTGTGCAAAGGTTACTATTCTTATTCGCTATGCAGAGAGGCTATTACAATCTATTGCTGCGCAGTTGGAATTGACATATACCAACATCATGGAAACTTCTCAAAGTAAAAGAAAGAATGCAAGAAGCAGGAAGGTCGTGAGGTTTGAACCACATGATTTAAAGTTAATAAATGAAAACCCGATGATCAGAGTGTCCTTTGAACAAGTCGGATGCATATGTTTATGTGAAAATATTCAATGATATAATGCACATCTAACTAAGCAGTTAACCCTTAATTTTATTGGTGTCAGTGCAACTATTGCAGGGATCACTTTTCAAGTGACAGAGGAAACTATGTCAGATGCGACAGAGATCCCTATGTAGGGATAAAAATGGTTTAAAGGTATGCCATTAGATACTTCATGTTATATTGATTTCATCAAGCCCGAATATAAAAATCGAAAAATTGGAGCCAACATTCCTAGTGAGTATCTCCTCGAACCTTTTGAGAAACTTCTGAAAATAATCAAGAATTACTTCACCTGTGAAGGAAGATTCGACAAGGTGCATCAATACCACATGAGGCTTCTGGTGCATTTCATAGGGATGAATCCTTTAAATTTACCTTTCTTCTTATGTCAAAGCCTGGGAAAGATGGAAGATAGTGTCCAAGCCAAAGCTGACCAACCAGAGAACAACTTATTCCATTTTTCCTTGATTAAGATGTTGGTGGTTGAGGAGATGGATAACTTAAACAGGGACTGGAATTCTCTCCTGATTTCAACAAACATTCCCAGAGACCCTAAAGGAGATATTCCTTTATCTACTGAGAAATCAACACTTCATAGTTCAGAGGTGAGAGGAGGAGATGTTGCTAAAAGAAGAAAAGGAAAAGAAATGGAAGATTAATCACTCAATCAACCAACATCCAAGAAGAGAAGAAAACTAAGATTTACTGATGAAACTAAGGAGACCCAAGCTCCCAATAAACCACACCAGGTCCCCTGCTAGGAGATTTCCCATACCCACAATTCAACCAAGGCTTGTTGAATGTGAAAACTAGGGGATTGATGAAAATCAAGTGG
This sequence comes from Picea engelmannii, assembly GCA_009831015.1. NCBI lineage: Eukaryota > Viridiplantae > Streptophyta > Pinopsida > Pinales > Pinaceae > Picea > Picea engelmannii. Next base: position 150,120 of record ML808446.1, read on the forward strand.
AACTAAGTGAGGAAAATGCAAATATTAAGGAGGTGAAACAACAACTAAAGAAAAATCAACATGTCATAGCCCAATTCTATCAAGAGAACAAATAATTGAGGAGGAATATAGAAAAAATAATTCTTGAAACACCAACATCATAGAGTCAAGTAGGTCAAAGATCTCCTACCTCACCAACAGGAGGAGAAAATAATATAAATTGGCTGAAAAAAGAAGCTAAGAGAGGCTCAAGATGTGATCATTGAGCTCAGGGAGGAAAAAAGGATATCAAAGGAAAGAATCATGGAGCATTTCAAGGAATGAACTATTGACGATGCATGTGAAACTCTCTCTGATGCTCAATCAAAATTGAAAAGAAATGCGGCTTTGTTGAGATAAGTGAGGAGTTTGAAGAGAAAAAATTCGTCATTAAGAAGGACAAACATGGCCTTATGACTGCAAGTGAGTTTGTACAAGGAATCTATGGACAAATTGAATGATCCTATCCTTTGTTTCCAACTGGATTCGTGCGTGCAACCTCAACATGAAGATCCGTCGTGCGAAATCCCTGCGCAGATTTCACATCCAGCATTTGTGCAACATAAACCATAATTTACTGTGAAACGGTGACAGTGTTGTCCAACGATACACATGATGATTCATCACAACCGGATGGTTGTTATTTTCTAAATAATTTATGATTGTAAATATCATGTTGGATAGGTTATGATTGCCAAATCGATTTTCCTATTATTGGTAAATTTTGTAGAGGTTGGTGTTCTCTTTGAAAACAACCAGATCCATAACTCTAGGAGATAGTAGTTTGACTCCTAGAAGCTAAGCGTAGATTTATTTTCTATATATAGGGACTATTTTGATGTAAAAAAAGGGGGGGCCGCGCGGGAAAAAGTATAAACATTTTGATCCTCTATGTAATTTTCCGAATCTAAAGAAATAGAAATGCAGAAGTCATGAATTCCTTAAGAAAAAGATTCTAATGGTGGTGATCTGAAGCTTGTACCTTTATTTGTATGTTTTTCTTGTGTACTCATATTCGTTTGCACTTTTCTTCTCTTTAAATTGGTAAATTTAAAAGTCCAGAATTCATCTAATGGTGCTCTAGAATGAACCAATTTAAATTCTGTCTATCTTCTCAGCTAATATCAGAATTCATCCGTTGTGGTGATCTGATTCTGTTGTATGTTTCTTTTCTTATTTCACCCTACATGATCAAACTAAACACTGGAGTTAATCACCTTATTTAGCCTTTGTTCCTCTGATGAGTTCTATCTACCAAGAATTTTTTTCTTTGTTTTGAGGGGTTGACTCCATAGCCCCAGAAGCACTATCTTTTGTGAGTAGACATTGAAAAATTATCTCAAAATTCTAAATCTAGCCATCAATTTGAAGCAACCTCTCTATCAGAGATCAAGTCTCAGAGAGAGCCCTCT
>ML808446.1:151649-166099 GCA_009831015.1 Picea engelmannii
TGATTCTTTCTCTTTATGATTCTCTAACATGCTCTTAGTCTCTTGACTTCCTTCATATTTTTCTTGTCTCATGTTCATTTGTTCAACTTTAGCAATCATCCCTGCACAATCCTCAACCTCATGACCAACAATCTTACAACAAAGACAAATAGGACCTGTACCAGGGAATTCCTTAGCAAGATGTCCCGGTCTTATGCAGTTATAGCACAATGCCAAACCTCTTTTCCTCTTGTATGTTCCCCAACCTCTTCTGTACTACGCACTAGGATCACAGTGCTGGACCTACATTTTGAAAAAATTCTTTCTAGGTTCCTACATCCACTTATTAGTCCAAAAATTCTTTCTATGCATAGGAATTGCATATCTTTATTCATTTCTATTAGCTTTACTTAGATCAAATATTTCTTCCAACTGGCCCTAGCCTTCAGACTAGGACAAAATCTATTAAACATACTTAAATTCATGCTTTCAAAACAAAAATTTTCACTTATCTTACTCTTATCAAAGCACAAAGCTTTACCTCTTTTCAGATCTTACCTCTTTTCTTCAGATCAGATTTCTTTGTTAGCACTTCACAAGTCCAGTAGAGTACTATGCACTTTAGAAATAGATCTACACAGAAAGATTCTCTTTTCCTTACTTCAGTTCCCAACAATCACAGTTTCAAGTCCTGGCAACATAACCATTTGTTGGCATAGGGGCAGACCCAGGTTCAACTCTAAAAAATGCACCAACAAAACCCTCACCACCGACCCTTTCAGAAACACCTGCGAAGCAGATGAAGTATCACCCGAGGTAGAAATAGGGTGGGTTACAAGACACAGGTGTTTGTAACCAAGCTGGGACGATTTGTGATAATAACACTTCACATAGTACTCTATTAACACTTAAAATATTATATGCATTAGTTTCCAAACTTTATTAGCATCGGAGAACATACCCAAAGATAGATCGACGCAGTAACAATAAAGATTAAGCACTTTAACTACTTATCACATAACATTGAATTAGATCTAATAATTCATTTATCTTAAGTAAAGCACTAAGCATCAATAGATATATCTATCATACATAATAAGCAAAGCACTGAGTAGATTCATAACATTACAACACAACACAAAGCAAACCAAAGACACACGATATACATGGTTCACCCCAGTGTGGGGCTACGTCCACCAACTTCTTCGTCTTCTTTATTATTCTTCAATCTCTTACATTCAACAAATCCTATGCACTAAGACATAGAGTGGAGCTTCGCCCAGGACATGAGATTTGTGCCTTGAGCACCAGATCCTCCTTCCAAACTAGGTCAAGGCACAGAGCCAACTCTCTATCAAGCACAAAGCCTTATACACAGCCATTCCTTTTCACAAAGATAATCACATTACTTGCACTTAGCTCCCAAAAACCCATCTACCCATCTACTTCTACCATACATCCTTCTGTTATTTATACTTTTAAAATCCCTTACAATAAGGACTAATCATGGGTAAACCCCATGGGCTGACATCCCATAACCCATTACAAAAACCTTAGAGACCCCTTATTAGGTCCACATAGCCCGCAAAATAAGTGAGATCCATGATCTCATCTCCGCTTAGGTTCTCCTTTCTTGACCAATGTGTCGAATTCCAAAAAGTGGTCCAAACCTGACCAAGGTTTCCTCAAAACTTGGTCAAGGATCAACAACATTTTGTCAGTGATTTCTAGGGGACAAACACAAATTGTAGACGCTCTAGCTACTTCAGCTTCGGTTTTCAAAATTCCAATTTTATCTAATAAAAAGTATGAGATTGAATTCAAGCATAGGACAAAAATACCTGATAACATTAAATATTGGCAAATATTTGAAGATGACAAACAAGTAGAAATATTCCTTCAGATGAGTGATGAATTTGCTAATTCAAATATTGAGATGAGTGTTGTTGTGAAGAGAATGAAGATGTAGTTGTGTTCAATAATGATGACCTTTTTCATAATCAAATTGCTGGAAGAGATATAGTGCAACTCAAAAATAACATTATTCCCAAAGGCTTGGTTCCATTGGAAAACCTTTTTGACAACAACGATGTAGCAAGAAATCCTAAAATCACTGCAAACGACGAGGACATAGAAGATTGAAACATTGGGACTCAGAAGGATCTCAAGATCATCAAACTATCAAAAACACTCAGTCCATAAATTAAACAGAGCTATATCAACTTAATGAAGGATTTCCCTGATATCTTTGCATGGAGTTATGAATATTTAAAGGTCTATGATACAAAGGTAATTCAACATGTAATTCCCATCAAGGATGATCATAAAACCTTCAAGAAAAAGTTGAGAATAATAAACCCTCTGTTATTTCCATTGATTGAAAGGAGGTAAGGAAGTTGTTTGATGCCAAAATTATTGTGTCCTTAAGATTTTCCAAGTGGGTGGCTAACCTAGTGCCTGTTAGGAAGAAAAGTGGTGAGATAAGGTTATGTGTAGATTTTCAGAATCTAAACAAGGTGTCTCTGAAAGAAAATTATTCACTTCCTAAGATGGATTACATCCTACAGAAGGTGGTGGGATCTCATAAGATATCAATGATTTATGGTTTCTTTGGATACAACCAGATTATGGTGCGTCCTGATGACCAAGAGAAAACAACTTTTACAACACCTTGGGGCACCTTCATGTATGCAAAAACTCCTTTTGGGATTATGAATGCAGGAGAAACTTTACGAAGGGCCATGGACATAGACTTTGCCAATGAAAAATATAAGTTTATTGTTATTTACTTAGATGATATCACTGTATTTTCAGCTTCTGATGATCAACATCTCAAACATCTAAGAAGGATTTTCCAAAAGTATAGAAAGTTTGGCATCTCATTGAATCCAAAAAAGTCAAATTTTGGAATGTAAGAAGGAAAATTACTTGGACACATCATTTCAAAGGAAGGCATAAATATAGAACCCAACATAGTGGAAGCAATTTTGAAGATTGGCACACCCAAGAGCAAGAAAGAGGTACAGTCTTTCCAAGGAAAAATACATTTTTTGAGAAGGTTTATTCCTAACTTGGCTGAGATCATAAAGTATATCACAAATATGCTAAGGAAATACAATGAAATAAAATGGACTCCTAAAGAAAGGAAGTCTTTTGAAGATACTAAAGTGGCATTGACCAAAGCCCCAGTGTTGGCCAAACCGAATTTTGCAAAATATTTTATCTTGTTTTCTTTTGCTTCAGAACACACCATTGCTGGTGTTTTGTTGCAAAAATATGATCAGAACTTTGAAAGGCCCATAGAATATTATAACAGGACATTGAGAGACTCCCCACTTAGGTATGACATCATGGGAAAGTAGGCATATTCCTTGGTGAAGGCCCTTAAGGAATTTATAACTTATATCTTGCATTCCCATGTCATTACTTATGTGCCTAGCAATTCTATAAAAGATATTTTGACTCAGATTGATCCTGAAGGGATAAGGGACAAATGGATAGCAGTGATGTTGGAGTATGACCTCGAGATCAAACCTACAAAGCTGATTAAAGGTCAAGGGCTTGCAAAATTAATGGCATAGTCCAATTGTGATGTTTTGGGAATCAATTTTATTGCTGATTTATCAGCAAATTCAGAAGAAGAAATAGTCCCACAGGTATCCAAAAAATTCCTTGATTCTCCTTGGTATGCTGATATTATTTATGTACTAAGAAATTTACAAGCTCCTCCTGAGTTAAGCAAAACCAAAGCCATATTTTTGAAGTTGAAAGGAACACATTTTTTCATTATGAACCATTCTCTGTATTGGAAAGATCTAGGTGGGATATTTCTAAATTGTTTGCTAGAGGAAAAAATGAAAAATGTTATCAAAGAGTTTCACAAAGGTGACTATGGGGGGCATCATTATTGGAAGACCTCTACGCACAAAATACCGAGGGCATGGTTCTATTGGCCTAGTATTTTTTCTAATGTATACAAGGAAGTTTCCAGTTGCCATGAATGCCATAATTTTTATGGAAAAAAAGGTGCAACCTTTACCTTTAAATCCCATCTCTGTTGAAGCACCATTCATACAACGGGGCCTTAATTTTATAGGAGAAATTCATCTACCATCCTCATGTCATCATAGGTGGATAATGACAGCCAAAAACTACTTCACCAAATGGATTGAAGCAGTCTCGACAAGGCAAGCCATTGATACTATTATCATTCAATTTTTAGAAAGCAATATTTTGTCTATATTTGGTTGTCTATTCAAGATCATTACTCACAATGAAACAACATTCAAATCCAAGAAAATGGATAAATTATGTAGTGACTATAATATAACCCTTGGCCATTCCACATCTTATTACCCATAGGGTAATGGGTTGGCTGAATCATCTAACAAAATATTGACCAAGATTATTAAGAAGCTTATGTAGGAAAACAAGAAAGCTTGGCACAAAAATCTCATCGATGCGTTATGGGCTGGCACAATTACCACTAAAATGTCTATTTCCACATCACCTTTTCAGATTGTATATGGTACAGGGTAATTTTTCCTACTTCATTAGGACTTCCAGTGATGATACTACTGCAAGAACAAGAAGCTGAACCAAATGATGCTATAAGGAGAATAAACCAATTAATCCATGTGCAACGAATGAGAGAACATGTCTTCAATAAATCACAACTACACCAAGATAAAATGAAAAGATCTCTTGAAAGACATACTAAGGAAGATGATTCTAAGGTGAATGATTTGGTACTAAAGTGGGATGCAAGGAATGAAGACAGAGGGAAACATGGGAAGTTTGATCATCTTTGGTTGGGACCATTCAAGATTGCTAGATACCATGGGAACAATGCCTATTTGCTGCAGGAGCTTAATGGAGATCTTATTGGTGGAGGACCTGTGAATGGTAGGTTTCTCAAACACTATCTTTAAAAAAAAAAAATCAATCTCTTCATGTCATTGTAAATAACCATTTTATTTTTTAGATGAAGCATTTCAAATCAATAATCAACAAAAAATTGAAGCCCAAGGTGAAGGCCCTAAGTTTATGCTGAGTTTGGTCAAAGTTGTGTCAGGAGAGTTTGTAAATGAGTTTGTTTTGTCAGTTTAGAGTTTTTGAGTCAAATAAATCCCAATGGTTAGGCACTTGATCTACTTCTCTTTCCTATGTCACTCGTAGGATAGCATCCCCATTGGAGCCAACTGTTAGCACCATATTTTTTGTAGTTAGAGTTAGAGGTTTGTCCAAAATTTTTCAAAGTCATGTCTTGATATTTATAAAAATCAAAACTTTCCTGAATAAGTCGTAGTTGGTGTGTCGAAGTTTATGAGGTCAGTGATGAAATAAAGAATGGTTTTAAATGTCAAGTAATGAGTTTGCCAATAAATTGGTAAAAGGGTGTAAGTTTCGTCATGTTTAAATTGTAAAGGTCTACTTTCCTAAGTCTCGAGTCATGTTGAAAAAGTGGAATTTAGGTACCAAGGTCGAATCAAGTGGTTAGGATAAAGGTCACGTCAAAAGATATTATGGGTCATTATTACCTAATCGTGAAGTAAAAAAAGTGAACAATCATAGAACTCCATATCATTTGTACCATTGCACAATTCAAAGGAGTACCCACTGCGCGGGTTCACTGCGCAAATATTTAACTTGCCTTAAAACATCCCGTCGCTATGGATTTTCTATCCTTTTTCATAATTTCCTTCTTTATTCGTTCAAGCATAAATATTGGTCACCCCTCATATTTCTTCATCACTTTCAAAAATTGTGTGTCGTCCATATATTTTCCAGTAAGCTTCGAAGCCTTTTGCTACGTAAATATTGTGTGTTGCCAATCACTACGTAAATTCATTATTCTGATATTACTGCATATCCTCCATTGCTTTAAATCATTGTTTAAGAATTTTCCTTGGAGCCTGTTGCAAATTAGCTTCTAGAACGAGTTTGTTTTTCTCAAAGTCAACCTTCTTTCTTATGAGCTAAATTCTTATTACTTACTCCTGTGCCAAGTTTCCCATTATTGTTTACTGTTGCGCTAATATTTTCTCTGCACCAAAGTTTTCCATTGTTTTTTATTGCTGCATTGAAGTTTTCCATTGCTTTTTACTGCTTCATCGAGTTTCTCATTGCGCCGAATTTCTTGCCATTGATTTGTTTGCCGTGCAAAGTTTCCTGTTGCTACCTTTTCTTACACATTGTGCAAAGGTTACTATTCTTATTCGCTATGCAGAGAGGCTATTACAATCTATTGCTGCGCAGTTGGAATTGACATATACCAACATCATGGAAACTTCTCAAAGTAAAAGAAAGAATGCAAGAAGCAGGAAGGTCGTGAGGTTTGAACCACATGATTTAAAGTTAATAAATGAAAACCCGATGATCAGAGTGTCCTTTGAACAAGTCGGATGCATATGTTTATGTGAAAATATTCAATGATATAATGCACATCTAACTAAGCAGTTAACCCTTAATTTTATTGGTGTCAGTGCAACTATTGCAGGGATCACTTTTCAAGTGACAGAGGAAACTATGTCAGATGCGACAGAGATCCCTATGTAGGGATAAAAATGGTTTAAAGGTATGCCATTAGATACTTCATGTTATATTGATTTCATCAAGCCCGAATATAAAAATCGAAAAATTGGAGCCAACATTCCTAGTGAGTATCTCCTCGAACCTTTTGAGAAACTTCTGAAAATAATCAAGAATTACTTCACCTGTGAAGGAAGATTCGACAAGGTGCATCAATACCACATGAGGCTTCTGGTGCATTTCATAGGGATGAATCCTTTAAATTTACCTTTCTTCTTATGTCAAAGCCTGGGAAAGATGGAAGATAGTGTCCAAGCCAAAGCTGACCAACCAGAGAACAACTTATTCCATTTTTCCTTGATTAAGATGTTGGTGGTTGAGGAGATGGATAACTTAAACAGGGACTGGAATTCTCTCCTGATTTCAACAAACATTCCCAGAGACCCTAAAGGAGATATTCCTTTATCTACTGAGAAATCAACACTTCATAGTTCAGAGGTGAGAGGAGGAGATGTTGCTAAAAGAAGAAAAGGAAAAGAAATGGAAGATTAATCACTCAATCAACCAACATCCAAGAAGAGAAGAAAACTAAGATTTACTGATGAAACTAAGGAGACCCAAGCTCCCAATAAACCACACCAGGTCCCCTGCTAGGAGATTTCCCATACCCACAATTCAACCAAGGCTTGTTGAATGTGAAAACTAGGGGATTGATGAAAATCAAGTGGAACTAAGTGAGGAAAATGCAAATATTAAGGAGGTGAAACAACAACTAAAGAAAAATCAACATGTCATAGCCCAATTCTATCAAGAGAACAAATAATTGAGGAGGAATATAGAAAAAATAATTCTTGAAACACCAACATCATAGAGTCAAGTAGGTCAAAGATCTCCTACCTCACCAACAGGAGGAGAAAATAATATAAATTGGCTGAAAAAAGAAGCTAAGAGAGGCTCAAGATGTGATCATTGAGCTCAGGGAGGAAAAAAGGATATCAAAGGAAAGAATCATGGAGCATTTCAAGGAATGAACTATTGACGATGCATGTGAAACTCTCTCTGATGCTCAATCAAAATTGAAAAGAAATGCGGCTTTGTTGAGATAAGTGAGGAGTTTGAAGAGAAAAAATTCGTCATTAAGAAGGACAAACATGGCCTTATGACTGCAAGTGAGTTTGTACAAGGAATCTATGGACAAATTGAATGATCCTATCCTTTGTTTCCAACTGGATTCGTGCGTGCAACCTCAACATGAAGATCCGTCGTGCGAAATCCCTGCGCAGATTTCACATCCAGCATTTGTGCAACATAAACCATAATTTACTGTGAAACGGTGACAGTGTTGTCCAACGATACACATGATGATTCATCACAACCGGATGGTTGTTATTTTCTAAATAATTTATGATTGTAAATATCATGTTGGATAGGTTATGATTGCCAAATCGATTTTCCTATTATTGGTAAATTTTGTAGAGGTTGGTGTTCTCTTTGAAAACAACCAGATCCATAACTCTAGGAGATAGTAGTTTGACTCCTAGAAGCTAAGCGTAGATTTATTTTCTATATATAGGGACTATTTTGATGTAAAAAAAGGGGGGGCCGCGCGGGAAAAAGTATAAACATTTTGATCCTCTATGTAATTTTCCGAATCTAAAGAAATAGAAATGCAGAAGTCATGAATTCCTTAAGAAAAAGATTCTAATGGTGGTGATCTGAAGCTTGTACCTTTATTTGTATGTTTTTCTTGTGTACTCATATTCGTTTGCACTTTTCTTCTCTTTAAATTGGTAAATTTAAAAGTCCAGAATTCATCTAATGGTGCTCTAGAATGAACCAATTTAAATTCTGTCTATCTTCTCAGCTAATATCAGAATTCATCCGTTGTGGTGATCTGATTCTGTTGTATGTTTCTTTTCTTATTTCACCCTACATGATCAAACTAAACACTGGAGTTAATCACCTTATTTAGCCTTTGTTCCTCTGATGAGTTCTATCTACCAAGAATTTTTTTCTTTGTTTTGAGGGGTTGACTCCATAGCCCCAGAAGCACTATCTTTTGTGAGTAGACATTGAAAAATTATCTCAAAATTCTAAATCTAGCCATCAATTTGAAGCAACCTCTCTATCAGAGATCAAGTCTCAGAGAGAGCCCTCTTTAGATTGGAAAGGCTAGTTTCCAGTCTTAAAGTTGGTTTGTAGGTTACCTTTGTATTTTTTTCTTTATCCCAACAATTTACTCAGTGTTAATCGATGGTTTTAATGGGTATAATCAAACAAATATTACACTAAAAGACTAAGAAAATACCACATTCACATGCTTCTGGGGGACATTTGCCTATATAGTCTTTCCATTTGGTTTATGTAATGCCGTCGCCACAATCCAAAGGGCAGTATTAGGGATTTTTTTTCTTCTGATTTAATTGATGAATGTGTAGAAATCTATATGGACGACTTCTTTGTCTACGACTATACTTTTAAATAGGCACTTGACAATCTAAAGAAAGTCTTGATTAGATGTCGGGAATCTTGCCTTGATTTAAGTAATGAAAAAAGTAGAATGTTATCAAAAGAAGGCATTGTTCTCATGCATCACATTTCTAGTGCATGTATCAAGGTAGACCCAACCAAAATCAAAGCCATCATGGATCTTCTAGCACCAAGATCACAAAAGAGGTAAGAATTTTTTTGGTTCATGCTAGTTATCATAAGAGCTTCATTGAAATTTTTACAAAGATTGCAACACCAATGTTCAAAATTCTTGTTAAATATATTGATTTTGAATGGGACTCATAGTGTCAAAATGCATTCGAGGACTTAAAGGAAAAACTCTCCATAACACCAGTACTTAGGGGGGCCAACTGGTCCCTTCCATTTCACATTAGTACATATGCTTCAGAAACAACCCTAAGAGTTGTTTTAGGGAAAAAAGAAGATAAACTATCATATGCCATCTATTTCATAAGCAAAATCCTGACACCTGGCAAGCTCAATTACACTATCACCGAAAAGGAATTCCTAGTTGTTGTGTATGCCATAAACAAATTCATACATTATATAACAGGTTGCAAATTCTTTATTCACAAAAACCACTCTTCTATAACATTCTTAATGAATAAACCAATCACCAATGGTAGAATCACTAGATGGCTGTTATTACTGCATGAGTTTAACATCACTATAGTAGATAGTCTTGGGAAGGAGCATCTTGTTGCATATTTCCTCTCCTGAATCCATAATGGAAGTTAAAATGATCCTGTAGATGATAGTTTTCATGATGAACACATATTTTCTATTTCTACCGACTTTACATGGTTCACAGATATAGCAAATTATTTGGTGACGAGAAAATTTCCGCAACACCTTTCTTCATGAGAAAAGCAACAAATTGTCAAGCTCATTTCCAACTATTCATGGATCATAGGTCACCTCTTTTGTACTGGACCAGATCTGATTATTAGAAGATGTGTATGAGAAGATGATATTTTCAACATTTTGAGAGCTTTCCATGATGGTCCATGTGGGGTCCACTTTGATGAAAAGAGAACGACATACAAAGTACTTCATTAGGGGTACTACTGGCCAACACTCTTCAAGGATGATGAAATATATGTAAGGAGTTACGACATCTGGAAAAGGATGGGGAGACCAATAGAAGTTGACAAAATGCCCCTACAACCACAAGCATTTATTGAGCCCTTCGAAAGATTGGTTCTATAATTCGTAGGACCAATCTCTCCCGCATCAAGAAAGGAAAGGTCTATCTTAATTTGTAAATATTATAACCAAATGGGTAGAAGGAAAATATCTATATCAAGCTAGTGAAAAAACAATTGTTGATTTTCTTTTTGAAGATATTCTTAACCGTTTTGGTGTACCAAGGGAGATTGTGATAGATCATGGAGCACAATTCATGTCAATGATGATGGAATTCATTGCACAAAAATACCAGATAAAGCATCACAAATCCTCTCCATATCACCCCTAGTCTAATGAAAAGGTAGAGTCCACCAACAAAATGCCAGAGGCAATTCTAACCAAGACCGTACAATTGCATCATAAGGACTGGGCCGATAGAATTCCAAAGGCACTTTGGGCCTACATGACTGAATGGAGAAGCACCACTGAACTGACCCCCTATGATTTTGTATATGGAAAGAAAGTCCTTATTCCCATTGAATTCCAAATAAGGAATTTCAAAAAAATAGTGCAATTGGGTTTAGATTTAATAAGGGGCTCATAAACAAAGGATGGCACAATTGAATGAGTTGGATGAAATCTGACATGATTCCATCCAACATAAAATTCTTGTCCAGGAAAATTGGGCTAGGTGACATGACAAATTTATTAGAAAGAAGGTCTTCAAACTCGATAACTGGGCTCTCCTATTCGATTCCAGGTTCAAGAACTTTAGGGGTAAGCAATCCACACAATGTCTAGGAGGACTATATGAGGTCAAGATTGTCTTTGATAATGGATTTTTGAGAATCAAAACAATTGATAAGTACTAAAACCTTTGTTCTCTCATACTTAGTTAATAAGACTAGTAATTGAGGTCCTTAGGATCATTGAATTCGACCCTCAGACCTGTGGGTTATTGGCCAAGGAAATGGACTGAAAACGTCCATGCAATAATAACTCCTCAATCCCTATTGCAAGATCCTTAATTATACTCGACACCCTTGGTGGATCATTGGCGCTAGTTTAATTTTCATAAGACCAACTCTAGTATGAGGGATCAACTCCTAGCCTCTTGAGACCAACACCTATCCCACACGACCAAAGGATGGAACCGTCGGCTATCTAGAATCCATAAACACTCTTGAAGCCCACACTTAATCCTTCCTATTCATAGGACCAAGTTCTATGAACCACATGCTCGTGCATGGAGATACGCTATCAATCTAGGTTGTTGATCTATTGTTATCAGACTAATCTGTAAGTGTGGACACAATCTGATCTCCCTAACTTTCACATGAAGCTGGAACAAAACAAGACAGAATACAAACTTCACCTTAGACTTCATTGTCATATAAACTAGTTTAGAGAGGTACAAGTGACATACCTTTTAAATGACGCTTGATCCTCGCTCTCCTTCTAACAAACCCTACCCTATCGACTGCAACACGTTATCCAGGGTAATAATTAGAGACTTTTTATGGTACCTAGAGGCTTTCATACATTAATGGCAGGTGCTCTCACTAGAAGTAGTGGGGATTCCTCAATGCTCCCTATTTTTCGGATATTGCAAGTGACTTGACCTCAACTCATCTATTTGTACCTCGCAAGATGTACCAAGGCACATCGAATCTCATCAACATCAATGGTGAGTAGTTCTGCATTGGTAAACAACATGTATCATTGGTTGGTAATCCAATGATTCATTTTTATGTTCGACTTCAACAAATTCATTCACATAGATAGAATTGTGACAAGATTTTATTCGATGAAGATTATTTGGTTCGTGGTTCTAACAATAGTTTGCAATGTGTGAATAAAAGGAGAATAAGATGCAAGGTAGCTGGAACAAACAAATGCCTCAAAAAGAGTAGGTTATCTCTTCCCTTAGTAGGTCTCCTTATAAGGGACCATATCTCTTCTTTGTTGTAGAGATTGAGGCATAAGTCTTATTCTACCCCCCCCCCTCCTGTCTCCTTGCTTTAGTGTTTCCATTGCATTTATTTTCCTCTCACTCCATCATCATATCTATTTTCAGTGGAAGATGTTATTGAGTGGCCAAATCAACGACCAACATTCATTTATCACTTCTTGGTTTCAAGTTTAGGTGTCGACATTTTCATAAGTAAATAAGCCTAGAATTTCCTGAATTTTCAAAAAATTCTAAGAATGTATGAGGAATGAATTTTATTTTATATAGAACAACATATTTCCACTCAGAGAAACATATTTTAGTATATCTCAACAGTTCCTATATACTTTAGTTTGATGCATTGATGGATTGCCAAAGGATTTTATCTATTTTGGTACATGAATTATAGAGAAGGTACATGAACACCTGTAACTGTGTTTTTTTATTTTTATTGAGCAAATTTTGATAATGGCGCATCTTCACTCTTCAATTCAGAGAACCAATAATATCCAATTCAACAACAAAATTTTCAAAGTTAGTATTCTATAGTGATCAAAACATTACTACATAAAACTAAGCACACATATTTTTAAGTGTTAGTACCATATTTGTTCTTGAATTTGTATGATGGTTTATCGAGGTTATAAGGTCAGGATCTAGCAAGATGAAGGTAGAAAGTCAACTTTCAGGAGCTTCTACATTGCTCATAGTCAAATTTTCCTAAGGCCAAATTAAGAAACAATAAGAAAATCCATGCCCTTGTGCGCATAAGGAAAAAATTAAGCTCTCAAGGCTTGGCTCAGTCCAAAGAGGCTTGGCTCAGTCCAAAGGGGCTTGGCGCAATCTAAAGGGGCTTGTCGCAGTACAAAGGGGCTTGTCGTGGTACCAAAAGGGGCTTGTAGCAGTACGAAAAGGGGGGGTTTTGTCATGCATGAAAAAGGGGGGCTGAGTCAATAACCCAGGGACTTTCCACAAGACCACAAACTAAATCCACAAATTTAACAGTTTTCCAGACCCTGAAAGATCGATGACTCAGGTTGCATTGCATGCCCAAAATTTAAATCAACGATCGTCATAGTTTTATTGGTGACCTGGATCACACGTTCTCTAATGGGCACACCCTTGATGAATGACCCAAATTTGATAAGTGCTATTAGTCCTTCCCCTAAGAATATCAACTGTCTAGATTTTCGCTTGAGTATTAAAGCCTCCTAACCGGGGGTCGTGTCAATTTCAATAAGAGAATGCCACATGGAGATGTGGAACCCACTGGACACACAGGTAAATATTTCAAAATTGGGTGACACATGTCCCCTTCCCCTACTAGCTCAGTGCCACCGTGGGACAATAGAAAGTCGACATGTGTTCACAATGATGTCAGCACGACGACCTTGCCTTAGCCATTTTTGGATTTTGGGTGAGCTAGATCAACGAATATCCTCGCGTTAATGATGGATCAATAGTAGAGATCAAGTTGAGGGTTTTCGTTGAGAAAATGAAAAGAGAAACCCCGAACACAAGTTTCCACAGTGCTGACGATGACGTCGTCATTGGAAAAATTTAGAGGAGATGACAACATGACATTCCTACAGGGACCCGTTAGAACCAATCTGGGGCTGCCACATGGACATGTGAAACCCACCAAAGTTACCCCAAATCATATAAAAAATGGGTGACATGTGTCCTACCTATTATCGGACTAATCGGTAGGTGCAGACACTAACAAATCTCCCTAGATCCACCTGGATCTAGAACAAAACAGGATAGGACATGACTATTTCCCTAAGTTATGACCATTGAATTAACTAGTAGGGAGGAACAAGTGACATACCTTTGTATCGCTTCCTAGGGTCTCTTTTTCTCCCGCTTCGCTTCGGCGCTCTCGTGAGGTCAAGACCAAGACAACACAAACCAACCAAAGTGAAGATAGCAAAATATATTCAATCGTCAACTTATGTGTATGATCAAGGAATTACACAATAAAGTAAGAATGACTTTATGGGAAAAGGACATGCCGCTGTATCATATTAATCGAAAGTAGAAGATACAACCTGATCGCCTTGATGTCGCAAGCTTCCTTTCGGTGGCTCTTGGTTCCAACACACACACTTGCTCGATCCTTGTTATGAAGAAGATACAATTCCTCTTGATAGACTTGCTAGAGTCTCCAAGCTCCTGTTCAAGCCAGGTACTTCACACAACTCCTTCACCAATTCTCCAATTAATATTGCTTAACCTTTTCCATGAGAATCCCATCAATATATAGGAGAGGATGAGATGGTTACTTGGATGAGAATGATCCCACCAAATCAGGGAAACCAGTAAAATGATAACCATTCGAATGCCAACC
>ML808446.1:177819-197591 GCA_009831015.1 Picea engelmannii
GAAGATCCTTCTAGAAGCGGAAGATTCTATTAGGTCTTCTTACATCCGCCTTATTCTATTTTATTGAAAGGTCTTATTAATATTGACCTTTATTACATCCGAATACATTAATCTACCTATGTGCGGGTTAGGACCTTAACAGAGACCACAGGGTGAAGAGGAGTGGGATGTGACTGATCTTATGATTATAGGTCTGGCAAGCATGGCATTTTTGGACGATGATTATGCAGTCGTTAAATAAAGAAGGCCAAAAATACCCTGCTCGTAAGATCTTCTGGGTAATAGAATACCCATACATATGACCACCATAGGCTCTAGAATGGCAGTCATTCAAGGCTTTCTCGGCTTCGTCAAACGTTAGGTAGCGTCGAAAAATTGAGTCAATCCCGAGATGATAAAGAGTATCCCCGAGGATAATATATTGATGGGCTTGGTAGTGTATTTGACGTCGGTCAGTACTAGACAAAGTTGGCCAGAAAGTCTGGGTTTGGAGATATATGATGATATCGCCATACCAAAGATCATCAGAGCTAATGAGGAAAAGGGATTCATAGGGTAATAAATCAACTGCTACATTTTCCGTTTCAGAATAGGGAAAGTCACATATCAACTTAGTAAACACTAAGGACTTCTTGGACTTGGCGCATTCGAATTCCAAGTCAAACTCCTGGAGTATCACGATCCATTTGGAGTATTTTCCCCCTAGCAATTGACGTGTGAGAATTTGTTGCATAGGGTTGCATTTAGAAATCACTGTAGTTTTGTGAGAGGGGATATAGTGCCGGAAGTGTTGGACGACTTGGACAGCTGCCAAGGCTAGTTTTTCAACATGTAAATACTTGGTTTCGGTAGGCGTTAGACTTTGACTCAAGTAATATATAACATGTTCGTTGTTAGCATCATCCTCTTGGACGATAACCATACCAATGGTGTAATCCGAGGCTGCAAGGTAGAGGAAATAATCGGGACTGTAATCGGGGGGAAAGAGAAGCGGAGCATGTGTTAGGGACAATTTCAAAGCTTTGAAGGCTTTGTTTGCGATGGTATCCCATACAAACTCAGACCCTTTTTTTAGGAGCCGTGTAAATCCTTGAGTTATCTCGACGTAATTCGGGATAAAACGACGAAGAAAGTTTGCTTTCCCTACAAACTTTGTAACTGGTGAAGTGTAGAAGGAGGGAGATTAAGGATCACCTCAACCTTTAAAGGATCTACCCTGATCCCTTGACGTGAAACAATAAAGCCTAGAAGTTGGCTGGATTCCATGCAGAAAACACACTTGTGAGGATTCAAGCGTATACGGTAAAACCGACAGCGGACGAAAATGGCTTGGAGGTGGGTTGGATGATCGTCTCGGCGCATTGAGTGAGAAGGTAAATCATCCAGATATGGTTGCACGATGTGCTTGATATCATGGAAGGCATAAGACATAGTGCATTTAAAAGTTGCACCAGCTTTCTTGAGACCGAAGGGGAGCTTTCGATAGGCAAAAGTACCCCAAGGACAAATAAAAGTAGTCTTATGTTGATCCTTGGGAACAATGTTGATTTGATTATACCTGGAGAAACCATCCATCAGAGAGAAGATTTCACTTCCGGCGCAATCGTCGACAATCTGATCGATGAAGGGGGTAGGAAAGTTGTCTTTGGGACAAGCTTTGTTGATATCCCTATAATCAACGCATACACGGATTGTGCCTTGTTTCTTGTCGATCAGGACAATATTGGAAACCCAGTCAGTGAGGGCCACTGGGTAAATAAAGTTGGCTTTGAGAAGTTTCTCGACTTCGAGCTTGATAGCATCCACTTTACGTGGGTGAACTGGACGAAGGCATTGCCAGACAGGTTTAGCATCGAGGTATGTCTTGATCTCATGTATCACAATGTCAGGGTCGATACCCAACATTTCCTCGTAGCTCTAGGCGAAGATGTCACGAAACTCTTTGAAAAGGGACATGTAGGTGACGATTTCATCAGGGGAACACGAAGCTCCGATATGCACATTTTTGACGATTCCAGGTTTGATGGATATGTCGAGGGGAATAGTGGGTGATATATTGCTTAAGTTCCCTTTGGAAAACACATCGTGTGTGGACTCAGGAATGGTTGAGATGACGACAACGGTCGACGGGGTCGAGATCTGTTGGTAGTTCTCGATGGTATGTTTCTCCAGAAAGAGGATGGAATGATGATGTCCATTGTCCCAAGGAGTGTCCTCCATGATAGACATGATCATCTCGTCTGTGGGAAAAATGACATGGAAAGGATCTGGAGATAACTCACCAAGAGAGGGGGTAGAAGGGGTTTCCGATTGAATGGCCTGATAGGCGGATTCGACCAGACTTAACGACATTTCATTGTCGTAACGAAGATGATCCCCAAGGTCAGGTACCATCCATGGGTCGTGAGACGTAGGAGTTCCATGAATCAAGGTGGAGATCATGTTGATTGAAGCAATGGATGAGTGTGGAACATCGAGTGGTGGAATGGGAAAGTACCCATTAACAAAGAGTCTTTGAGAAGGCCTACGTCGACGTTTTCATAACTCGGTGGGGTTTTAGTGATGAACGGTACGTTGCCAGTACGGGTATCCAAGTTAAAGAAGGATAATTGGTTGACGGTGACTACCTTCCCTTGATGTGGGAAATGTACCACACAAAAAAGGGTCGAGACAACTGCGCGCATGGAATCGATCCAGCTGTGGCCAAGCAGAAGATTGTAATCAAGAGGAGCGTCAAAGAATTCCACTTCGACTTGGACCATTTTTCCTTCTAACATGATTGGCAACAAAGGAAGGACACCATAGGGCTTAAAACCGAAGCCATTGAAGGCTTTGAGAGTGTTCTGGGATTCACTCAAAGAGGGAGAGCCAATGGCTTTCTAGAAAGTAAGAGACATGACACATGTTGAGGCACCCTCGTCGATAACGGTTCAACAACTGTTTTTGTCAGAGACAATCACTTGGATTTGGAACGCGAGTTGAGGGGGTAACCTTGGAATGTGATCTTCCAAGTAAAAAATTATTAAATTTGTATCCGTCAGGTCGATTCCACCGATAGCTTTCAACAACGCCTTCCATTGTGTAGGACAACTTTGAAGGATTTCGAGGGCTGACATCGCAGAAGGTGCTTGGGCAAGATATTCAACAATGCTGTAGTTCTGGGTAGCATGAGCATGTGGATTGAAAGATGATTTCCGAACAACGCCCTTTGGGGGGGGTCAAAGAACTGTGTCAAGGCTCGGTCGTTCGAGATGAAGAGGACCATCGGTAGGTGGAGTCACAGGAGAGGGTTGTACCAATGAAGGAGGTGGGTCATCAACCTTCTCTTTAGAGGGAGAATAATATTTTGCTCGAGTGGTGAGTGCAATGTCGTTCTGCTTTGAATCGCCAGTACACATCAATACACAGGATGTAGTAGAAGGTGAGGGTTGGTCATGAATGACCAATTGGGCCTGTTGTTGAGATAGGAAGGGTTGGGACAAAATAGCTGGAACAAGTGGTTTTGGGGCTTCTTGAAAGAACTTAGTGACTTCGGCGCGTCATGGACAATCCTTTGTGTAGTGATCATCACCACAGATAAGACAAGGGTATTGAGGTTTGTTCTTATCCCTATCGTCAATAGGTAGAGTTTTGGTTCACTCTACTTGAGGAGTATTTTTGTCCTCCTTATTCTTACGCCTTCCCTTTTTGGATTTGTTTTTACCGGCTGGGGTAGATTGAACTGCATTTACCTCAGAATCCTTTCCGGTGGGAGGGGCAGGAGACGAAGCATTTTGAACATTAGAAGAAGCAGGTTTGGGGTTGGTGCTTGAGGCAGAATGTGGTTGGGCATGGAAAGTGAAAATCACACCGTCAGCTGCATGAGAAGCAACTAGAGTAGTTGAAGTGGCAGAAGTGGAAGGATGAGGTGCGTTAGGTAGTAAGTTGTAAAGGGTACCCGTTTGTGAGTAAACGAGGTCAAGGTATTGAGCACGACTTATGGCTTGCTCTTTCGTGACCACTCCACCCATGGCGATGTCACGACTGATGTCATTCACAAATGATTTTGTTAACCACTCTACCAGTAACTGATCGGGGAGTTCGAGTTTGATGATACGTCGTCTCTGTCGCCACTCATGAATGTGATCGGATATATGAGTGGCTTTGTTTTGTTTGAAAGAACTCAAAATCTCAGTCCCCATTTCATAACGGATCGGTAACTGGTAGTGGGTGAGGAAGTCCATAGCTAGGGAGTTGAAGTCAACGAAGAAACCTCATGGTAATTCTATATACCACTTCGCGGCAGAACCCGTGAGGGTCCGTTGAAAAATACATAAACGAATAGAGTCATCCATCAATGAGTTGGATGAGCACCATAGGTGAAAATTCATGACGTGATTGTTCAAGTCCTCTCCCGCTTTTCTGTCAAATTTAGGGATGTCCGATGGTAGCTTGGATAGTATAGTGGGCCATTGGGGAGAGTGATGAATTGGATCATTTAAAATCCTTGACAAGTTCGAGAGATCCAAAGTGGCCAAGAAGGGTAACTATCGATTCACATGCGGGTACTGGTGGCTTTGGACAGGAAGCCCCGTCAGCAAACCAGTAGGACCATAAGAAGTTTGCATATAATGTGAAGACCCAAGAAGATTCAGTGGTGGTTGTAGAGGAAAGTATCTCATGGGATTGTATCCTGGAACAGGGACATGAGTTTGAGCATTCGAGCCCCAAATAGGATTGGATGTACCTGGATATGGTTGGCCTATACTAGGGGGTATAATGGATGCAGCTGGAAGCTATTGCCCCCCAGTCGATTGAGGAGTATTTTGTATCAGATGATTCCAATACTAGGCCAAGGATGGAGGTATGTTTTGTCCATAAGGTGGGGTTTGTCCTCCAATCGGGGGTTGTGTTCCAATTGGGGGCAGTGTTCCAATTGGGGGTTGAGATCCAATTGGGATTTGCGTTCCAATAGGAATTTTCCCACCAAGTGGGGGTTGAGTCAAACCTCCTTGGTGAAATTTTCCACCAACGGGAATCTGGTAATTGGGTGTGAATGAAGGAATAGTGCCACAAGGATTGATACTGCCCGTGGAGGACGAGAAAGGTCCTCCAAAAGGGGGTTGAGGAAGTGCCAAAATGAAACTGAGAAGAGAGTGCCCAGAAGAAGAGGGACCACCAGGAGTGCCAGATGGGGTTTGCGTAGGAGTGGGAATGGAAGCATTCAACGCATGGTATCCAGGTGGTAGTGTCGAGGTGACACTGGGCGTGAGCGGTGTGCCAATGGGGGCTTGACTAACCATGGTAATCCTAGTTTGAATACTCATAGTATCTATGTAATGGACCATTTCTATAGGGATGGTCAAGATGTGGTCAGATCGTGGGGTGTCTGTACCAGGAAAATAATAGGTAGTAGTAAATGGTACTGTGTCTGGGTTAGAGGTTTCAGAGAGCACAGGTGAGACGGTGATTTCAACGCCTGATCCTGCACCAAAAAAGTCTCGTCTAAAAATGCCCGTAGACCAAAAAGGATATTGGCCCTCTATTCCTGGAAAGGGTCCAATCGGTGATCTAGAAGACACAACAACTAAGTATCCGAAAGAGTTCACTCGCATAATCTGTCTCTTAGAATCAGGGTGAAGTCGAAAGTCCTCTCGAGTATTAGTAATTCGGAAATGTTCTAGAGAGTCGGTTCATTCCACTTGTGGAGTGGTAATGTCTTGGACTTCACTCTGTTGAGGAGAGCCCTCAGGTGAGCTTGTAGGTATGGGTTGTGAACCTTCCGGATTCTCTAGAGATAAACCCTACATTCTACGTGAACGACGTGGAGGATCTACTGTGAACGAGTTACAAACTTACGAAGAAAATCTTATGGTCAACTTGGGTAAACAAACATCACATGCTAGTAAACAAAATCTAGGAAACAATACCAAGCAAACAAGACCTTCTAATTCTAAAGTCACTAGTTGGTGATGAAATCCAACATCGCAACAACGAGACGAGAAGGGGCTGGGCTAGGGTGGAAAATTTACACTGACGACCTGCTTAACGGACTTACACCCTGGTGCAAGCTCCCACACATAATTGTGGGTATACCCTCCAAGGAGCCCGAGTGAGTTTGGCCATTGTCGATTCCAGGTACCATGAAGACTTGTCCCTTCACTGTCACCTTGTGTAAGACCCTAGAAATATAGGCTACTAAGGTTACCACCGACAACAATAAAGCCTGGGGGGATAATCGACAATCTGATCAACACGCAAGGGCAGGGTATCTAGCCCAAAATCAACTCAAGAGGCTTCCACTCATGATTGTGGGTATACCTCCAAGTGACCCTCGTAATACATGCAATCTCTACATCGACACCAACAAAGCAGGGTGAGTAACTTTGTCAATATCAATGCGACCTCGTGTTTGACCCTTGTGTGAGAAGGGCTTCCCAGGACAAAATGTTGTAAATGGAATTTGACACTCCTTAACACAAGATGCTATTGTGTGTTTTGTGCTTTGGAGAGTGTATCTCTCTACCTATTCCAAAGCACTAGCCTAGCTAAATGTTGGTGTAATAGAGCCCTAGAAAAGAGTTACTAGTTAAATTTTACAATTGCACAATGTTATTAAGGGCTGTTGTTACTCAAAGGAAACAGAGATGAAACTGATGTTGTATGAGACTCTGACCCAATGATGCATAGATAGGAATGAAAAATATCAATTTTTGTTCAATGAATCCTATGTATGGGAGGGAAAGAGAAGATTTCCGGACCAATCTTGAACTACGATACACAATTTCCTTTAAAATGCAATTTCAATGAATCATGCAATAATGCCAATTCTCTATTGTTTCTTTTTCAATAATTTCAACAATTGATTTTCAATATTTTTGAAGAAAAAAATGCTTTTGAAAGAAAAATGTTTTTCACTTTTCAAAAAGGACCTACACCGTGATGGTGAAAGTGAGGAAAACCAAAAACTAATGAACACGCAATAAACAAAAACCCAAACCAATCTTTCAATGGAAACAAAAATGACAAGCAGACAAAACTAGTCTTTTCAATTGCATGAGAAAATTAATATTCCAAATAATGAGCAAATGAGAAAGAGAAAGAATCCCAACTTTCAACCGATTGCCGTTTCTTAACCAAACAAGCACTCAGATTCCAAAATCAAAGAGTATATCTTTGCCAAGAAAAGTCAAGAGATGAGAGTTGAGAAAAAGATGGACATGAAGAGTCTTTGATTTCTGAAGACTGATCGTGCACAAAATCTGAAGACAAGAAAACATCAATCAATGGTCCAAGAAGTTCTTTTTAGGCACCTATACTGATCTGGGCAGCTGAACATGCAAAAATCTTAAATCCAAAATTTTGAAAAGAGGGTTCGCAGTCTATCAGTGTTACACAGTGCGAGAATGGTCCATTCTCACAGGCTAGCTTTGAGAAGAGTGTGAGAACCTCACACTGGACCTAAAAGCAAAGTGCGAACTCAAATTATTCTCGCAGGCCACTGTGGGGTTCAGTGCAAGAATGTCTGAAACTAGGCAAATTTTTGGAAAAAGACAAAAAATTCAAAGGGACTTCTGGACCCAAAGGGTCTATCAGGGTGTCCTGAAGACTCAAATATTGATAGGAATGGAGAAAGGTAAGGCAAGACCAAATGGCCAAGGAAAAACACGAAAAACCACAAAGAAAATGGGTCTTCAATCCCCAGTGGAGTAACCAATTTTGTTATTGGACTAATTGGTAGGTGTGGACACTAACAGATCTCCCTAGATCCACCTGGATCTAGAACAAAATAGGACATGACATGACTATTTCCCTAAGTTATGACCATTGAATTAACTAGTAGGGAGGAACAAGTGACATACCTTTGTATCACTTCCTAGGGTCTCTATTGCTCCCGCTTCGCTCCGACGCTCTCGTGAGGTTAATACCAAGACAACACAAACCAACCAAAGTGAAGATAGCAAAATATATTCAATCGTCAACTTATGTGTATGATCAAGGAATTACACAATAAAGTAAGAATGACTTTATGGGAAAAGGACATGCCGCTGTATCATATTAATCGAAAGTAGAAGATACAACCTGATCGCCTTGATGTCGCAAGCTTCCTTTCGGTGGCTCTTGGTTCCAACACACACACTTGCTCGATCCTTGTTATGAAGAAGATCCAATTCCTCTTGATAGACTTGCTAGAGTTTCCAAGCTCCTGTTCAAGCCAGGTCCTTCACACAACTCCTTCACCAATTCTCCAATTAATCTTGCTTAACCTTTACCATGAGAATCCCATCAATATATAGGAGAGGATGAGATGGTTACTTGGATGAGAATGATCCCACCAAATTAGGGAAACCAGTAAAATGATAACCATTCAAATGCCAACCCATTCTCTAGAAGATTCCCTTCTAGAACCATTGAGACTTCATATTTTTCCAAGCTTGAGAATAAGTTCGCACCCTAGGTATGTAGCACAGTGCGAGAAGTTCACACCCTAGCTGAAGGTAGCCTGCGAGAATGGGTCATTCTCGCACCCTAGGATATACACAACTTGCAAACTGTCTTCAAAAATATGTTTTTTGGAAAGAGGTGAATGTCACTTTTCTCAGGAGAAAGATCTTATTAGGATCCTGAGTACACCATCATCAATACACCATCAAGATGACCAAAATCATGGGTAACACTACCCCTTTGCCACATCAGTGTTGGAATACTACAAATTGGGGGGTGAATAAGTATGGTCACTTTTACCACTTTTAACCATAATATATAAACTTCAACTTAATTAACAATATATCATCAATATATCATGAGTGTATCATGAGCATATGAACATATGCAACATCACATCAACAAAATCACATCAAGTACACAATAGACCAAATTTTACGTGGAAACATAAACTGGAGAAAACCATAAAATTCTTTCTTATATATCAAATAATACATTCATTGGAAGCACCAAATTCCCAATTCTCTATCTGCAATTGGAAGGAGGCTATGACCCTCTATTTATAGGCTCCAACATGAAGGAAACTACAACTCCCTCAATTATCTGGCTCCAACCAGAAGGAGGTTACAACCCCCTGATTCTCAAACTCCAACCTGAAGGAAGCTTAAACTCCTTGATTCTCTGGCTCCAATTGGAAGGAGGCTACAACCCCCTGATTCTTAGGCTCCAACTTGAGGGAAGCTCCAACTCCCTTATTCTCTGGCTCCAACCAGAAGTTAGCTACAACCCCCTTTCCTTGCTTCATCCTTCCACCCTAAAATATAAGTGTAGACCAACTGTCACTACCACAATCACTGCCGCTGTCTCTACCACTATCACTTCCATTATCACTGCCACTTTCACATCAACCTGTAACCTGTCAACTTGTCACTTTCATCGATACTCAACCAGATCCTCTCATATGGATCATATACCAATGACACTTCTCAACTAGATGTCCAACATCACCAACACATTCCTCTATCAACCATGTACCAAGATCACCAACATACCATCAGGAGATATGTGTCTCAACCATGTACCAAAGCATGTACCAAACCATCAAAATGTACCATACCAAGCATCAACCGTGTACCACAACCTATACCACAACAAGTGCATCAACCATGCACCAACACTTATACCAAACCGTGCATCAACTATGCAACAACACATGTACCAAAATGTGCATCAACCATGCACCATAACCTGTATCATATTCCTCAACCATCAACCATGTACATCGACATCATACCAAGTACCAATCTTGTACCATAACATGTATCAACCATGTACATCAACACCATACCAAGTTCCAATCCTGTACCATAACATGTGTCAACCATGTAGATCAACAATGTACATCAACACATGTACCATACCATGTACCAACAATGTATCTCAACCATATACCATATCACTCAATCATGCCATACACCATGTACCATAGGATATGTCAAGCAAGTACCATCAATGGTGTACCTCAACAAGTACCAACATCACCAAGAGAAGTATCTCATACAAGTGTTGTCATATACTAAGTGAAATCCTCAACAATGTATCAATATCAATGAAAACCATACACCATGTTCCAATTCTACAAGAGTATACCAAGAATAAACCTCAAGCATGTAGCATTATCACCATGTAACCAAACCAGATACCAAGATACCAATATAACCAAGTTAAACTACTAGTCAATGTACCATACCAATATCACCAAGATGTACCATGAAGCAACAAGACATGCCTCTCAAGCATGTTCCATACCATCACCAAGCATAAGATACAATCACATAAGCATACATGTGACCTGTAGCCGACCTGTTGTACTATAACACTGACCTGTAACTCTTCCACAACTTGGTACCAACATTTACCCCAAATTTTCCTTAGACTCGCAGGATTAAGAGTCCCTGTCATATGGGGCCTCACATGATGTCACTTAGGCAACCCGCGGGGGTGCCTTGCATGACACCCTCAAGATGACCTACGAGGGCCTGCTAAATTAGAGTTACAAAAGAACCCTTGCACTATACAGATCTAAAACTTTCTCTCTTTCCTCACGCTTTCAAAGTTGGCTTTTAACTCTTGACAACCGCTTTTACCCTTTGGGCCTTTAGCCCTTTCTTCCCACGAGGTAAGGCACAACCCTTGATAGTGTAGCCAATCCCAATGACTAAAAAGGAAAGGGGAGATGGAAGGAATAAATATGGAAAGTGGTAAGTATGGAGGGAATGGACTATGACTCTTCAAAGATCCACCCAGTAGAAACCCATCCTAAAGGGAAATCAACTTACTAGGGCACCGTGTCACCCTTCCAGGTTTGAATAAGGAAAAGAGCATGATTTCCAAGAAAAATTCATGAAATGAAGAAGGATTCAAATACAATGTGTTCAAGTGCTTAAAAAATTAGAGTGATACATACCATGATACGTAGAATTATTACCTCATGGAGCAAGACTCACTGCTACTTCAGGACCTGGATGGTGTGATGGATACTGCTGCTAGTGATATGTGGAATGCATTAAATAAAAGAGGGGCCCTCTAGGGCCATGCTTAAGTCATATGGCTCTCGTTACTCCATGTCTAGGACCCGTGGGATAACATCTTGCTCCAACTCGGGGACATGTGCTAATCGTAGAGCGCATGAGAACCTCAACATATCTTGTATGACCCGTGCTTGCTAAATCTCAACAAAAGATATTAATAATCCCTAGGGTGATGATATCACCCCTCATCCATATGATAAAATAAAAAAATAAAAGTATATCTAGTCTAACATATGATTATGAGCATACATATATACATAATGAAACAAGACAATATGAAAAATGCAACTACAACTATGCTAACATGATATATAATGGTATATACAATGGATGAAAATCTGTATCTAGCTCTACTTACCTATTGGTTGAATGCTAGGTGTGGTCAAATAACGAGTGAAACCATCCTAGCAATACCTCATAATACATGCCTCTGTGCTTCATCATAAATCAAAACAATGACAAGTCGAGCACAAAATAAACATGAGTTAGAGCATGCATTCTATCATAAGAAGTCATAAAGTCTAGCTCATGGAGGTGGGAGGGAGGGACAAAATCATGCCAAGTCACCCTTCCATAAAAGTGTTCAATCCATCTCAGAAAAGGATCATGAGAGGTCAAGGACTCAAAAGTATGGTTCAAAGAGTTTGAGGGTCGACTACCCTAGATGTCATCACTCCCTGGGGTCCGAGAAACGATTAACAAGAACTTAGAGGTCAATTGACAAATTGTCAGGGGAAAGTTGAAAGATTGAGATAATAAACTTCTTAAGGCATTCAACCTCCCCTTGAATTCTAATGGACATTTTTTCCCTAAAGAAAACTTGAAACAAGAGACATGTTCCCCAACCACATCCTTAGTGACATAACGAGGTAAAACAAATGGAGGGAGCTAGACAAACTTGTCACAAGTATCCTACTTCAGGGAAACAACGTCCTCACCTTTACCAAAATTTGAGCACAATGATGGTTGATAATCTTCTTCATAGAATAAATCCAAGTTCTCAAAGGAATACTCATCAAAATCCTCAAGGTATGACCGAAAATCATCAGGAGAACATTGCACTGGGTCATCCTTGGGTGCTTGGAAAACTTTTGTAATTATATCATCATCTTGTTGCCAAACATCAAAATTATTGGGAACATCATATGGTTTTTGTAAAGGTAACATTTGAATATATCCTTCTATATCATAAATGGGATCCTCATGAGAACCAATCACATCCCACTTATGTCTTCCAACATGTATGAACTCATCAATATTATCAACCATGTCACTACCTTTATCATAACATGAAGGATTTAATGCATCCAAGGGCTCTTCTAATACTTCTTCTCTTTCCAAATCATAAAATGAAGCATCATCAAAATCTTGGAAAGGGAAGTAACTTACCTTGTTCACTTATTTCTGGGAAGGAGTGTCAAAGGCTTGGATGACTTCATCAAATGGAAGAGCATATAGTACATCATCCCCAAGACTTGTCTCTTTAATCATCTTTTCTCCTTCATCAGAAAATGAAGGACCTAACTCTTCCAAGGTTTCCTTTACTTCTTCATGTTCTGAATCATAGAACAAAGTGTCATAAAAAACCTGGAAAGGAAAATGATTCACCTCATTCTCTTCATATTGTGCAGGAGAGATAGGATCTTGGACAGCTTCATCATATGAATGAGAAAATACTATTGCTTCATCCTCATAACTCACATATTTAGTCAAGTCTTTACTGCTTTCTATTGAATCATGGGAAAAAAACTGCTCCTCTTTAAGGGGTTGACAACCTTCTTCATAAATCTCTCCTTCTACACCAAAGGGTTCTTGGTTTTGAGTATGTTACACATCCCTGAGATCTTCCACAATCTCAGTGGTGAATCCCTCGTCCTCTAGGGCTATTGTGATATTTTGAAGCGCATCTTCATATGTCTGACATTTTGGTTTCACAAACTCAATAAACCTACTGATGAGGTCTATGAAAGATGATATACGCTTGTATTTTCAACAAACCTTAATCCAATCTTGCAAAAAAGTACGACAGGGAAAGTATGAACAATTTTACCAGAACATCGTCCCCTTCAAATTCTATCTCTCTTATATACTTAAAGAATTCTACAATGTGAGTAATTGGGAGGCCTCCGAATCTTGGAGAGTTGTTTAACCATTTTATATCAAAATAATGCGGGTATCCTTGAAAACGTTTGAAATAAATAATTGGATACACTTGTTTCTAAGGTGCCATGATCCCATATCTTGGAAATATCAAAAAGTTGAGAGTAAGGTGGCACCTTGGAAAAGGTCAGTGGAGTCACCAGATATCCTCTTAAGGATTATCAAAGGGGGCGAGGGAATCACCCTCAGTGGAGACACCAGGTAAGATTCATAAGATGAAGGCTTTGAGGGAAAGGCTTACCGTGTTGGTAGTACGAATGCTATTACACCAAAACCCACAGGTGATTGGTAAACTAACCACCACCATATTTCAAGGATCCACGAGAGGTGATTAGTCCCTTGTCATGATACATGTGGGGAGTGATGACTACTTGAAATTTCATGCAACAATATCCCTCTCAGCACGAGCTGAGTGTGTATCAAACTCGTGACCTCTAGCTCTGATACCATTTGTTGGTAGTACGGCTGTCATTACACCAAAACTCGCAGGTGATTGGTAAACTCACCACCACCAGATTTCAAGGATCCACGAGAGGCGATTAGTCCCTTATCACGATACACGCGGGGAGCGCTGACTACTTGCAATTTCTTGAAACATACCAAAAAAGTGTTGATGAGGAATATTGACTCAATGTTCCCTGACAACAATGCCAAAAATGTTATCGCACAATCTGTACTTGCCTAAAGCCTAAACGAAAGTAGTCCAAGATTGGCATAACACGGGGGTAATCCTATCAATGTCACCCCAACATGATACCCTTTTCTATTTAGGAGGAAAAACCTTCTCTAAGGGGGACGTCCCTAGACCTAGTGGGTTGATGAAGGGAAATAAATGATAAGCAAACTACCCCCCTCTCTAGGTCACTCAAGTCAGGTTTAAGTCTTGAAGGATGAAGCAAAAAAAATATAAAGTGTACCTGTCCCTTACCAATTCAACAACAAATGTTAAAGGCAATAATGAATGATAATTATGCTTCAACAATAGAGTAAAATTGTGAATATATGCTGGCTATTTATGTATGCAACAAATGACAAGTAGATGATAGCAATAAGTAAATGATAACATTTGCAAATTTGTATCAACAAGAGTGCACTTGTGCAGACAATGTGAACAAGCATTTAAAGCATCAATGATAATACTTTGTCTTTATGTGAGTTCTCTAAATATATCAACCAACAATTGGATTTAAATAGCTTGTCTAAGTTAAATGTAACAACAATAAAAAAGAAGTAATGACAATAGTAAACAAGCTTTAGAAATGTACTCTTCTAAGGCAATTGAACAAACACTTGAGCATATATTGATATTAACTTGCCTTGTAAAAATTTTGGGTTGTTCTAAGGTGGTTGGTAGGATGATATAGACTGGAAACAATGGTTGTAACAATGAATTATTAGCAGTAATTAAATGGTTGTTAGTATCTCTAAGATAGGTTAGTTAACTAGTTAAAGTTAGTAGGGAAATCAAGTAGGAAACGGTTTGAATTTTGAGTTTGAAGATACTTGTCAAAGAGTGAGGTTTGACTAGTGCCTTTCTAAGGGTATTGGAGTCAAGTAGGAAACTTCCTTCAAGGCTACTAACAAGTGATTTTACACGTAATCCAAGAGGGATAAAGAGCTATGAGGAGTAGCAACTTAAGTCCTCCTAGGTTTGACCTTAAGAAGTGAGGAAGCTATGGTGTAGTCATTTCTAGCCCCTAGCACCTCCTTCTTCTTGGATTTTTATGGGTGAAAAATACTTTGAACAATAACTAAGTATAAACCTATAGAGAGCTAGCACTTTAGGGCCCTAGGGTTTCACTAATTACTAGATCAATTCAATAATTCTAGGCAAATGAAAAGAAAGAAAGTTAGCACTTTAAGTTTCTTACTTCAAGCATTAATTAAAAAAAGCAATTTCATAATCTTGTATGATCAAGAAAACCATTACCATAACCATTTACAATGACAAAGTAAAAATCTACTTACTTGCACCAAGAATAATAATGTAAAACCATGCAAGATTGCCACAAAACTTCATAAAATTTGTCCAAGTGCCAAAAACAAGCCTTAAAGAGTAGTGCCCTCCTTATTTCAGACAATAGCCCTTAGCAGGACGAAAATTTTAGACCTCCACTCTCCCAAGTGAGAGTTATGATGTAAATGAATGTCACTTTATGTTTATTTATAGCAAAATTTGACCTTTAATTATTTTAGGTCAAAATATCAGGGCTGACTTGGACAATTTACTACAAAATTACTTTTTTACGAAAATAAATTCAATTTGCATCTAAATAGGCCTCCAAAGGTGACGTCATTCCCTCCTAGGGTGACATTGGGCCTCAAGTGTGGGATTTTGGGGAAAGAAGATGAAACGATGGGCATCCAAAGGCCTTAAATTTACCCACATGTTCCAATAACCTCATGAATGCCTCCAAGGTGACAACCCCAATTGACAAGCGATGTATAGGGATGCAGAAGTGATGTCCAAGGCCTCACAAGGCCAACATTTTGGTGGGTGGAGCATGAGACCTTAGGTATAGGTATTCCACAATGTCTCCAAAGGCAATGCCCTTCCTTCATCTGGTGCAAGCTTTCAATTTCTTCTTACCTCTAGCTGGGGTTTCAACATCCATATGTGGGCTTTGAGCCCCCATGAATGTCTAAGCTAATCATTCCCTCATGTGTACCTGTCCACTGGGCAAGGTCCTGCAGAAACAAAAAGTATTCCCTCCATGGGTTCATAATTCACAAGGATCATAACATGTAAATCACATCCAATAATTAAATTACCCAAACATGTGCATCAAACCCCCTTAACCCAAAACAAATACTCAAAGATGTTATGAAATTTGAAAAGTTAGTTTTGGAGAGGGTCTCAAGGTGTCCTATTGGGCTAACCTCTTTTAAGTTTGGGGTTTTTCCCAGGTGGAATCTAGTCCAAGTCATGTAAGTGTATGAGGTGGCATGGGGTAAATATTTGGGCATGGGGTGCATGTGCTAACAAGGAAATGTAGATTCTTACCTATGGGTGCCTTTTTGGAGGGTGAGATGCACCTTGTCATGGATGCAATTGTTTCCTAGCCCATTCATTGCCTTTTATTCTTAGCTTTATTTATTTTGATCTTTTTCTCTTGTGCTTCAAGGGAATAGTTGAGGGCCACTGTCCTAGCTTGATGATCAGAGGTGAGAGCGTTATCCACAAAAAATTCACGGAAATGAGAAGGTTGGCTCATAATGAGACCCCCTTTCTCTTGTTTATGCCAACAAGAGCCACTACCCTGGTTTGGTGACCATATGGGTGGTAATGTCATACTGCTACATGCCCATGTTCATAATAGGTCATCTCGTGATGAGACCTCCTATCCATCAACTAGTACCTTGAGTGTTTATGTTATCTTATGGGTCCCCTTTTCTTACTGAGAATATTTTCATTGCTTTCTCGGGGATTCCTAGGTGAAGCATATCTAAGGTTTCAAAATTGGCTTTTAACTCTTTCCAGATACTTTTACTCTCTGAGCCTTTAGCCCCTTCTTCCCACGAGGTAAGGTACAACCCTTCATAGTGTAGCCAATCCCAATGCCCAAAAAGGAAAGGGGAAATGGAAAGAATAAATATGTAAAGTGGTAAGTATGGAGGGAATGGATGACGACTCTTCAAATATCCACCAAGTAACAACCCATCCTAAAGGGAAATCAATTTACTAGGGCACTGTGTCACCCTTCCAGGTTTGATTAAGGAAAAGAGCATAATTTCCAAGAAAACTTCATGAAATGAAGAAGGATTCAAATACAACATGTTCAAGTGCTTAAAAAATTAGAGTGATACATACCATGATACCCATACTCATTAACTCATGGAGCAAGTCTCACTGCTACTTCATGACCAAGTTGGTGTGATGGATACTGCTGCCGGTGATATGTGGACTACACTGAAGAAAAGAGGGGCCCTCTAAGGCCATGATTAAGTCGCCTAGTTCTCGGTACTACATGTCTAGGACCTATGGGCCTCAATATGTGATCTCCTTAGTTATCCGTAGGCTAGGGGATAACATGAGTCACATTCATATTCAATCCTTAAGCACTCTAAAGAGACTCCTTCGATCAACGGTCCATATTTGATATTTGATCTCAAGATTGTCCTGACCATGTGTCATGTCAACCCGCCAACATAGCACTATCATATCCAATCAACAACTACCACATGGACATGTGGAATCCAACATATGCATAAGTAAAAGTCTTAAATTCAAGTGACACATGTCATGTTCCCCTTCCATGTTAGTACCACTGTGGAAAAATAGAAAATCACCACGTATCCAGGCTGGCGTCAGCATGATGAGATTTGCATTAGAAAGTTTTTGGTGCATGGTCAAGAAATATCTAGTTCCTCCATTTGATCAACGATTATTGTAGTTCCTCATTTGGAGTCCCTTTTGAAGCTAATCCTGTAACACCCCAAAGAGGCACCTGTGTTCAACAGTCTAGATCTGATCCTATCCGTGACACTAGAACGATGATCGAGATGAGGTCTTAGGCATTTCTCTAGTGGGTCTGATCTAGGTGGATATCAGTGGCCACCCACCTTTTCCAACTGGCTCAAAACAATTTTCTGGCAATTTTGGTAATTTACTATTTTTAGCAGTTTTTAACTTCCGGGGCCATTTTGAGGGACTAAATGAAGATTTTTCTGGATCAAGCTTATAAATCATAGCGAAAGGATTTTATTGAGCCCCCAAAATTAATATCCTCGACGATACCTTTCCAACGAGCTATCATGCACCCAAAACAGAGATCGTATGCCAAAGTTACACCCCTGGGAAGTTGAAACACCAAACTACCCAAAAGAGTGTCCATAAAATTGTTGGCTTTTTATCTTCTGGGGTTAGGGTTTTGGATTTTCTTTATGATAAAAAGGCCTTTGGAGCCTCATTGTAAAATCATATTCTCGCAAATGCGAGTAGCGGACACATATCTTCTCATAGATAAGCTACAACCATTCTAGCGAGTCTTTCACTCTGTATTTTTACAGTCTTTGTACATTTTCGCTCATTAATAGAAAATTGTGTATTAATGTATCTCTGTGTTTATGGTTTCATCTATGATACATTTCTGTTATATTATTGGATATCTGAGATATCTTTGTACATTTATTTATTATATCTCCGCTCTCATTCAGTGCCGAAAATAATTCGGATCAAGGGCCGATCAATGACCCAGATCTACCCCTAGGTATCAAAACCTCTTGGATAGGTGCGACATCAGCTTTCCAGTGGAGCACTGTCAAAGTCAATAAGAGAACACCACATGGACAAGTGGAACCCATTGGATGCACAGATCAATACGTCAAAATCGGGTGACACATGTCCCATATATTTGCCACATTAGCGCCAACACAAACCAGTGAGAAGGCACCATACATTCAAGGTGACGTCAATGTGATAGTGTTCATGCCTTATCCAATTTATTTCTCTTGGTTGAGCTAGATTAACAACGCTTGTACGTCGTGGGACTGCCCCTTAAAACTCCAAATGGATGGTTGAGATGCAGTCTTGGAGTCCCCTCGTCGGAGTCATGTTTGAATTCCAGATCCATACCCCTCCGATGGATGATCCATATTTTCTCTCAAGCCCTTTTCAAGTGAGACTGATCAATGGTCTAGATAATTTCTCAGGCTTTGAATGTAACATCCCCAACATCCAACTGGGCTATGCCACATAAATTTTTTCGAACTGTATGCAAATTAAAACATATACACACATAAACTCTTGCGTAACTTTATATATAAAACTTAAAATAGAAAAATACATTTTGTAAATGCACAAATTCATACAGAAATAACAGTAAACATATACATGCAGCATAGGCAGACAATACACATAAATATAAAGACAAGTATAAACCACACATAGGAAAAACCCATAAAAACAAACACATAAATAATAATGCAACATGTAAATTAACACACAATTGACACTTATCTTGGTAAGAATATCACCAACTGCATGTAGACCTTCCACGAACCTCCTAGCCTTAGACCACACTGTTCATCACTCTCAGCAGTGGGTCACCCCCGAGCTAGAACTAAACTCCACCCAAGTAAAGGGATTTGTAACTAGGCTGATGTATCTCAGACAATAGGAAAGACTCTATCACAGGTGCCAACTCAAACTAACAACCTACAATCCCTTCTTCCCCACATGCCTGTCCCACCCCAGGAAGTGTGCCCCTTCTTTGCTCAACAATCCTTCGGCTGCCCCACTTCCTTTCTGGGCTTCAACAACAGGCCGAACAAGAAGTCTCAGAGCCTTGTAGCTGGAGTTTGGAACCTTTGGGAAATCAATTCCCAACAATTATCTCACCTAGAGAGAATTGCTCATGGGCCTAACAACCTGCCTCTTCAGTCCAACTCCTAGGATAACCAGGTACAGGTACATGTATGGGTACATGTACAGGTATAGATACTGGTATGGGTATGGGTATGTGTCAGGCTGCTAAATTGTAGCTTTTAAGTGTCCTGAATCACTAAATTGTCAAACCAGGGTTGGTATACTTCGAGCTGATACACAGTATGTGCAGGCAAGCGTCTAGTCTTTATTCGAATGCTATCCTAAAAATA
>ML808447.1:0-64248 GCA_009831015.1 Picea engelmannii
GAATCCAATGAAGAAGTAATATCCTTTCTTCAATACAAGGTGTTTGTTGATGTGTTGCATGTTGATATGCACATAAAATATGATCTCAAACCTAAACAAAAAGAAACTAACCAGGACAATGAACCCCGCCTTAATAAGTCTAGCCCAAGTCTTTCTATGAATAAAGTCAATGAACTAAAAGATATCATCAAGACTAAAGAAGCTAGAGAATTTTCAAATATGGTAGAAAAAGAGGTAAAGGAACTTGAGGAATCAATTCCACCCTTTATCATTGATAAAGAGTTGTCCAAAATCAAGATCCTTGTCCCATTGACAGAACTAGCTAAAAACCCCGATTCAGATTATTCTTGGCACGAAATGAGAGAGGAGATATAATAAATAAATGTACATAGATATATCATATATCCAAAAATATAATAGAGATATATAAGAGATACAACCATAAACATAGAGATACAATGATACACAATTTCTATTAATGAGCAAAATATACAAAACTGTAGAAATACAAAGTGAAAGACTCGCTAGAATGGTGGAAGCTTATCTCTGAGAAGAGATGTGATGGATACTCACATTTGTAAGAAGATGATGTTACAATGAGGCTCCAAAGGCATTTTTATCATAAATAAAATCTAAAACTCTAACTTCGGAATATGAAAAGCCAATAGTTTTGTGGACCCCGTTTTGGGTAGTTTGGTGTACCAACTTCTCGGGGGCATAACTTTGGCATACGATATTCGTTTTGGGTGAATGATAGCTCATTGGAAAGGTATCGATGAGGAGATTCATTTGGGGGGATCAATAAGAGCCTTAAAATGTCATTTAGGTGGTAGATCATGAAAAAACATGTTTTAGACCTTCAAAATGGCCCCAAAAGTTTAGGAACCAAAAAACTGCTAAAAATAGTTCCAGAAAATTGTTTTGAGCCAATTGGAATAGGTGCGTAGCCACTGGTATCCACTTGGATCAATTCTCCCTCCTTAGGAAGCAATGGTATCCATTGCGTTGAGTTCTCGAGGGAGAGGGGGAAGTGTTTGTTGAATCTATACCTTGGTGAGTTGCTTCTCTTGTTGGAGAAGTTGCACTACTTGGTTTGTGGGAGGTTGTTGAGAACCTGATGAGATGAATGTGTGCAAAAGGAATATTTTTTCTTTGATTTAATATTTTTGACCTACTTATGCTGGATAGAAGGTGCTAGGACTTTGGTTGCGGTGTTTGCAGTGTCCTTATGTTCACCTTTTCAATAGATTGTGAAGAATCTTTGTTATAGCACAATTTGTACTTTCCCAAAAGCCAAAGGAAAGTGAACAATAAATTGGCATAACAGGAGGTTTTCCTATCACTATCACCTAAATAAGGAACCTATTTCTCTTTAGGGGTGAAGGCCCAGGGGAGACGTCCCCAATGACCTGGGGGTTTGAGAAGGAAAAGGTAATGGTATCAAGAAAATTTCTTCCCCTCTCACAAGTCACACTAATTAGAAATTCCTAAAGGTTTAATAAGATGGAGTAAAGATTTATTTGAATGTGTCTGCCCAGAATAAGACAACAAGAAAACATTATTTGCAAGTAACAATTGATATTAGTGCTTCATAAAACCTTGGACTTTCAATAAAAGAAATGAGTTGATATATAAGATGAAGGAAACATAAATTTATAACATCAATGTATATATAATAATAGCTTCACAATTATGCCTTAAACAAGCTTAAAAAATGACCCAAAATGGTAACCTAGAGTAGCAATATGCTAGCATTTGTCAAAAGCTAAGAAGTCAATGTAAAAATCAACTTTAACACTTGATTTTAGGAGCTTTTACCACTGTAATATATTGATGTATCTTACTTTTGTAACAGAATAAAGAATGTTAGTAAGTTAGTCTAATCTAGGGTTAGGAATAGTTAGAAAAGGGCTTGAGGTAGATGGTTTAAGGGTTGTTTTCATCAATCAATCAAATGTAAGGTATAAAATAGTGCCTTTAGGGTTAATGAAATCCCTTTTGCAGTTTCAACCTCTGAAGGAAATAAATGATAATATGTGGACTAAATACAAGAGGGAGAATGGTTGAGGTGTTGGTAACCTAAGGCCTCAATCATCAAATCGTAGAAGGAAAACAACTACTAGGAAGTAGGTAACCCTAGGACCTAGAGGTTTTCCTTATTCTTTAGCTCAAGATTGAGATAAATAAAATCTTCATGAAGCAATGGTGTTAGAGTGCCAAGGGTAGGGATCTAGCATATGCTTCAATGTAGGTGTCTTCTAGCAAAATAAAGTAGGTGGATAGCTATTGAGAGAAGGACAATAACATGTGCTTAATCTCCTAGGGTTTAACACTAGCAATTTCATAATATTAGTAAATGAAAAGTAAAATATACCATAATCATTCAAATAAAGAAGAATTTCAGATTTTCACTTACATTCACCAAGAATAATCTAGTAACATGCTCTAGTTGAAGACTTTCCACCATGAAAATTCCAAAAAACACCAAAAGAAGCCTCCTCCAAGAGTTGTGCACCACTTAATTTCAGCCAATAAGACTTAAAGAGGCCGAATTTCAGACCTCATGATCCATATGGATCTTGGTGACCATCCACCTTTTTCCCTGAATCACCATTTTGAGTCTGTGGTTTTGATAAACCATAACATTCACCCTTTTGATGGGGAATGGAATGTAATGTCATCTTCATTTGTTAATTACAGAAATCATGTAATAGTCTTATGTACATGCCTACAACATAACGTTAATGCACTAGATCCCATTAGAACTCTGCAGTTAAGCGTTCTTAGGCTAGAGTAGCACTAGAATGGGTGACCGCCCTGGAAGTCCTAGTGTTTTACATGCCTATGGCATTTTATAAACTTAGTCCAATTTATCCCACATGCATCATGGGAGTTGTTCTCCTCTCACTCTCTCATATATAATTGAGGTGAAGGAGGCCCTTTAATATGCAATGGAGTTTGATGTAAAGCATCTTGTGAATGAAGCTTAGCCAACATCTTTTTATTTTTAGAGATAGCCTACCCGATTTTTCCAGTTTGTGTTCTACAATATTTTTCTATCTTATTCAGTAATAGAAGTTGGGTTTCACTATATTTTGTGTATTTCGTTGTTATATCTCGGTTATATTTCTTCCTTCATGTCATTCTCAAAATAATTTGGATCACCTCACTTGTGTGAGTAAAAAATGATCCAAAAATACAAGGGATTTTCCCCTTATTTATACAATTCAAATGACCTTTAATTACAAATTAGGTCAAAAAAAGGCCAACATGACCAGTTACATCAAAAATCCATTTTTTTACATCAAAATGACAATTTAAACCCTAAAATGTACAGAAGAGGTGACTTCATGCCCTTCTAGGGTGACGTTGGGCCTCATAAGTGAGACATTGGCGTCTAGGAGAAAACTGTTAGGAATTCCAAGGCCTATGGATCATTCCACATGTGCCAGTCGGCGTACAACTATCTCCATCATGTCCATATGATGTTGGTGATGTCAAGGGTCATAAGGGTGATGTCATGGGCCTCTCAAGGCCAACGTTCAAGGGGAAGGCAAGACCCCCCTGGGTCCAGGCCTGCCAAGGTGTCTCTAGTGGAATGACCTTCTTTATCTATGGTGCAAGCCTTTGGTATATGTCTACCCCTGGATGGGGTATTAACATCCATCTGGTGGGATTTTCTCCCTATGGAGGTCTGAGCGAATCATCTCCCCATATGTACCTGTCCGTCGAGCATGGTCCTGTAGAAACAACAAGTATTCCCTCCATGGGATCGTAAATCATAGGGATCATAGAAATGTGAATCAAATCTAATAATAAAGTTACCCAAACATGTACATAAAACCCCCCTTTTCCCAGACAGGTGCTCAAAGACATTATGTTATTCTACAAGCCAGGTTTGGAGAGGGTTCCAGGATGTCCCATTGGGCTAATTATCCTTAGGTGTGGGGTTTTTCCAGGTGAAGACCAATCCAAGTCATGCAAGTGCATGAGATGGTGTGGGGGATGTTTTGGAAAGGGGTGCAGTGATGATAGGGAAATGTAGGTCTTACCTGTGGGTACCTCTGAAGAGGGTGAGATACACCTTGTCATGGATGCAATTGTTTTCTAGCCCATACAATGATTTTTTTACTTTTATCTTATTTATTTTTCTTTCAAGAGAATATCTGGGGGACACTACCCTAGCATGGTGACCAATGGTGACAATGTTATCCACAAGCATTTCA
The DNA here is from genome assembly GCA_009831015.1 of Picea engelmannii. Taxonomy (NCBI): domain Eukaryota; kingdom Viridiplantae; phylum Streptophyta; class Pinopsida; order Pinales; family Pinaceae; genus Picea; species Picea engelmannii. Next base: position 4,227 of record ML808447.1, read on the forward strand.
CAGAGATGAGAAGGTTGGCTAGTGATGATACCCCCTTTCTCTTGGATATGCTACCAAGATCCACTACCTTGGCATGGTGACCAGATGAATATTAGTGTCATACGAATACATGCCCATGGACCTAATAGGTTCGCTCATGATGAGACCCCCTATCCACCAACTAGGTCTTGAGTTTTATCTTTTTTATGGGTCCCCTCTTTTCTTGTTGAGAATCCTTTTATTGATTTCTCGGGGATCCCTGAGTGAAGCATCTCAAGGTTTGATATTTGGATTTAAAAATTTTCCATCTACTTTTACCGTCTGGGCCTTTAGCCCCTTCTTCCCACAAGGCAAGGTACAACCCTTACTAGATTGGAAAACCAAATGCCTGAACCAATGTAGGGGAGAGATGCGAGGGAAGATTATGAAAAGTGATAAGTATGGAAGGAATGGACAATGACCTTTCATAAACCCATCCAGTGGAAACTCACTCCTAAGGGAACCAAATTGCTAGGGAAATTCTATCATATCCCCCAGGTATGGACAAGTCAAAAGGAATAAAGTCCAAGAACATGTCATGAAGAAAAAGAGAATTAAATGAACATATTCAAATGTTTTGAGAATTAGAATGACACATAATATGATACCCAGACTCATTACCTCATGGAGAAATACCTACTACTACTTGAGAACCAGGCCGATGGGATGGATGTTGTTGTTGCTGACAGAATGGAGGAATTGAAGAAGAAGGATGGGCCCTCCAGGACTAGGCTCAAGTGAATATGGCTCTCGGTACTCCATGTTTAGGACTTGTGGGCCTCGAGACATAATCTCATTCGTTATCCCTAGGATAGGGGATAACAAGCTTAATTTTGTAGTATGAGATACTACCTTGTGGCACTGTTTAGGTGGGACAATAGTCAGAACTACCTCTGGTATCCTGTAGAGATGACCCCCCAAAGTAATAATGACACTATAGGGTTGAGACTCATAAACAACATGATGCTTCCACATATATGGCTAGCCCAAAATAGCATCAGATACATCCAACAAAGAAACATCACATAATATCTCATCCTTGAAGGGTTGGATTTCATATGACAATTGGCACTACTGGCTGACACAGAGATCTTGTCTGTGGCAAAGCCACCCGATGTTGTATTGTTGTAGGTGTGGTGTTGTCGACAATCCAAACTATTTTATGACCTCTGCTGAGATGAGGTTCTTTTGGCTTCCGCTATCAACAATAAAATGCAGTGGGGTCCCCTTCACCCACATATGTGAATGAAAACAATGCTCCCCCTCTTTAGGATCTGCTGGTTCTTCTAGTTGAATTGTTGCAGTCGCGACAATAGTAGTGGGGTCTGCATCGATGATCTATCTTCTCCCATTATTTTTTGAATCGGATTATGAATCAAGTTTTAGCTCATTTTCTTTGATCTCATCCACCAATGATTTTTTTGAGTGACATTCATCAGTGTCATGACAGGGGATTTTATGAAAATCACACCACTTTCCAGTGTCCTTCTTTGTCTTTCCGTTACCATTCTTTTATTGTGGCTTGGACTATTTTTCTGAAGGCTGGTTGTTAGGGATGTCTTTACCATACTTTGGTTGTTTCAAATTTGCACACCCAAACTCCCACTTGTTTTGGTGCTTAAATTTCTCTTCTACTTTAATAGCATATCGATAAGCAGCACCTAGTGATGAGATGTCCAGAAAATCCATTTCAGTTTGGATGTATCTGTGTAGAACCCCAAAATATTTCAAAACTAGATGTTGCTTGGAGTATTTGATACCCATATTGGTTTGAAAGGTATGGAAGGTATTGGTGAATTATGGCACTACTTGGCCCCTCTCTTGCTATAGTGTGGTCCATCTCATGTACTGGTCGTCATAATTTCCAACAGGGTAATATTGTTCCTTGACCACATTCATAAACAAATATCAAGTGGGCTCGGCCCCATATATTCCAAAATCCCCTGTGGAACTTTTTTCCCAATAAGTTTCCCACCAATTTTTTACATGGGGGAGAGCCTTAAGGAGTGTGAAGGTGATCTTTTCTGTCATAGAAATTATGAACAGAGAAATAACCTTCTAGCAGATTTAACTATTTTATATGGCATCTGCATCTATTTGTCCTTCAAATATGAGAATATAAAAATTAACTTGTACCTTGAAAGGAGAGGTGCCTACATAGTGGTCGCTTGATGCAGACGTGCATGTTGTTATCGACAGACATTAAAGGATGTGGGAAAAATTCTCTGTCATTTTGTCCCTCTGTCACATGAGAGATTTCTCAAGAAACAGATTAACAAAATCTTCTTATCCATCATTTTTATTTTCTTCCACCATGGAGGGTTTCTTGGGTGTGCGAGAGTGATTGTCCTCAAGAGAAACAAGCTTGAGACCCAACTTTCTATACTCGATCCTCATAAAAAACATGCACTGAAAAATGATCAAGAGAAACTTGCTTTGATACCAGTGATCTAGATTATTTTTGGCACGAAATGAGAGTGAATATATAATAAAGAAATGTACAGAGATATATCATATATCCAATAATATAATAGATATATATCATAGATACAACCATAAACACAAAGATACAGTAATACACAATTTATATTAATGAGCGAAATGTACAAAACTGTAGAAATACAGAGTGAAAGACTCGCTAGAATGATGGCAACTTATCTCTAAGAAGAGATGTGACAACTACTCACATTCGCAAGAATACAAAGTTACAATGAGGCTCCAAAGTAATTTTTATCATAAATAAAATCCCAAACCCTAATCCCGAAAGATGAAAATCCAATAGCTTTGTGGACCCCATTTTGGGTAGTTTGGTGTATCAACTTCCAAAGGGCATAACTTTGGCATGTGATCTATGTTTGGGGTGCATTATAGCTCGTTGGAAAGGTATTGATGAGGAGATTCATTTTTTGGGATCAATCAAATATTTTGGTTATCATTGAGGTGCTCTATCATGGAAAAACATTCTTTAGGCCCTCAAAATGGCCCCAAAAGTTTAGGAACCGAAAAAACTACTAAAAATAGTAAGTTGCCAGAAAATTGTTTTGAGCCATTTGGAATAAGTGGGTGTCCACTGATATACACCTAGATCAAACCCATAATAACATAGGAATATTGAAAATTTCATACGGGCGAAGAGCCCATTAAGTCTTCCTGACACTATAAATTTGCAAGATGAGTTTCCCACTATAGTTTTTTTCCCTCGCATAAATGATAAGGAGGAATCTGTTGCAATTTTCTATGTGACCCTAAATATCCATGACAAGATGATACATAACTATATTCTTGATTTTGGATCATCTCATAATCTTATGCCAAAGGTATTAATGGATAAGTTGTGGTTAGAAATAACCATTCCCTACCAAACTATGGGATGCTACTATCCAGGACGTGGGAAAGAAAGTAGGGTGGTATGATACAGATGGACATGAATTATGCTACTATACCAATTTTTGGAGGCGGGAATGGTAGATTGTATAGAGAAAAAGCAATTTCCTATGTGTTCAGTGATCAAAACAACTTTGTAAATCGCCCTTTATATGTTTTTGATGAAGACTTAGGTTTTGCAGCCTCACAGTAAAAAAAGAACATAAATAGGCCTTGAAACTAAAAAACCATATTACAATCATTGGTCAACAAATAAATGGTATATGGAAGATGTATTTTTATGGATCATATTCAAAGGAGGGAGTAGGATCTAGAGTAATGTTCATTTCCCCTAAAGGAAAGAAATCCATTTGTCCTACAAACTAGAGTTTGAAGCCACTAACAATGTATCTGAGTATGAGGCCCTAATTCTTGGTTTGTAGGTATCAAGGAAGATGCAGGTCACTAGTTGTTGGTATTTGGAGACTCAGAACTTGTGGTGTATCAAATCAAAGGTTTCTATCAAACAATGCATCCTAGGATGAGAGCATATAGAAACATGGTATGTGATTTAATTGATAATTTTTACAAATCTTTTAATATTACTATTGTCTCAAGAGAATTCAACCAGCTGGATGATTCCTTAGCAGTAGCAATCAACACCTTTAAAACCCCAAATGAGATATGAGATTGAGACGAGATATATTTCTTCCATCCCTGATAATATAAAATATTGGCACGTGTTTTAAGATGACCAACATATCAAACGATTCATGGAGGTCATAGATGAATTTTCCAACATCCATGTAGATTTAGATGATGAATAAAATAGGGAACCCATGACTGAAGTAGAAATGAAAATGACCTTTGAGTTTAGTGAATACATTGTTGGGAATAAAGTCCTTCAACTAAAAAATAACTTTATTCCTAAAGGATTGGTTCCCCTGGACCAAATTTTTGATATGAATGGTGTGCCCATAAAGCCCAAAATTTTACCCAAAGATGGCAACGTTGAATAATGCAATATTGGGAAAAAACAGGAACTAAAATACATAAAGTTGTCCAAAGAAATTTCCCCAAGCACAAGGAAGAATAATTGCAAATGTTCAAAGAATATATGGATTTTTTCTCTTGGAAATATTAATACCTAAATACCTATGATACCAACATCATACAATATAGGATACCACTCAATCCTAGTACTAAACCTTTTAGGCATAAGCTAAGGCAAGTCAATCCCTTTTTTCTACCCAAAATTGAGGAGGTGAGGAAATTACTTGATGCTCAAATCATCATTCCACTTAGGTATTCTAAATGGGTATAAAATATGGTTCCATTGAGAAAGACGAGTGGAGAGATAAGGATTTGTGTGGACATCAGAAATGTAAATAAATTCTCACTAAAGGACAATTATCCTCTACCCAATATGGATCACATACTTCAAAAAATTGTGGGAGTAAACATGATCTCCGTGATGGATGGTTTCTCAGGATATAATCACATGGAAATGCATCCTAATGATAGTGAAAAAACATCTTTCACAACCCCATGGGGAAATTTCATGTATGATATAATTACTTTTGGTTTGATAAATGTAGGAGCTACCTTCCAATGAACTATGGATATATCCTTTGTGGGAGAAAAGGACAAATTCATTGTTATATATCTTGATTATATGACTGTCTTCTCCAAGATGGTTGAAGATCACATTAATCACTTAAGGTATACCTTTGTGAAGTGCAGGAAATTTGGCCTATCATTTGTTGATTTTTCAATAGGCAAGGTTTAAGCATGAATTTCATTCCATTTTAGAATTTTACTTAAACCATAAACAATTTTGTTACAGCAACCAAGATCACAAGAAGAAACACCATGCACAAGTACACAAGAAGTATCCTAGGAAACCCTTCTCAACAAGGGAAGAAAACCCAACCAATCATTTGTTATATTATTCAAGAGAAATACCTCCACCACCAAGAAAACCTAGAACACAAAAGGGTTCTCACAAACCCTAGAAAACTAGTGCCCAATATAGGTGCACACTTTTCCCAAGAAGATGTACTTGCTGAAATTTCCAAACTCACACTTATGATATCGTTCCTCAATGGAGAATTTACCTTTACTTATATTAGAATGAACTTGTCAACATAAGTGTCTATTGTCACAATATGGCCGACCTCACTAACTCATAATATAATTTATAATTAATAGATTAATTATCTTTTACATTAAGGTGGGGCCGACCTATACCCTTTTCATTACAATTAAGGTTACAGGTAAGTCTGACTCTTGAAAAATATAGCAAGGAATATCATACACCCACTAGTTCTCAGCCACTAGGGGCACATCCATAGGGATGTCCATATATCTATCTCACTGCATCTCACAAGAGAACCACAGTCACTAGTGCTTAGCCACTAGGATAACGTTCACTTTTTCTCATACTAAGGCATGTCCACCTCAGTAGATCTTCTTTCCCACTGCATTAGACAGGAGAGTCATATGGAGTTCATCATATCAAATCTCTGATCAGAGGAGGCTAATACATCGTATTCATCTTCGTCTCATAAATATTCACCCAACTCATGGGAATTCACATGTTCACCTTGTGCTCATCCACAGGCACGTCCAACTCAATAAATATCCTTTCTCACTGTGTTACACAAGAGAATCATCTAGAGTTCTTATCAACTCTCTGTAAGGAGGAGGCCATCACTACATTCCATTTCTGTCTCAAATAGGAACCACACACCCATCTCAGGGGCTCTCTCTCAGGTCTGTGTCCTGAAGGATGTCTCATGCAGCTGTCATCATCAACACTCCCTCTCAGCTAGAGAGGCATTCTCCATCAGGCCAAGTCTCGCATGAAATTACTCAAACTTTGTCTTGGCTATAGTCATCAACACTCCCTCTCAACTAGAGAGGTATTCTTCACCAATCAAGTTTGGTGAATATGTCTGCAATCTTCTCATATGTAGGAAGGTACAACACATGTATTGATTTCCTCTGCATCATGTCTCTGAAAATGATATTTTATCTCAATGTGTTTCTATCTATCATGAAACACATGGTTCTCGGAGAGCTTCACATAGCTCTGGTTATCACAACGAATAGTAGTAGGATCCATCTCATGATCGAATAAGTCAGTTAGAATTTTATGAAGCTGCATTGCTTCGCACACTCAATGATATATACTCTACTTTTGTGGTACTCATGGCCACAAAGATTTGTTTCTTTTTGCACTAGGAAACCATGGCAACCTTCACGGTAAAACAACAACCATATGTTCTTTTCTAGTCCACTGTACTCTCTGCTCAAACTGTATCAACATATCCCTGCAAACTCAAGTTCACACTGGAGGCATATCTCAGGCCATATCCAATTGTGTATCTTATATACCTCAATACATGCTTTACTACTATCTAGTGAGTCTTTCTCAGTTGACTCATGGATTGAATAAGAGCATTCACTACATAACATGAATCAGGTCTGGTGTTAACCAGATACATCAATGATCCAATCAATTGTGGATCAAAATCATTTGAATCATCATCATTCACTTTCTTCAAATCCATCACCGTGGATTTTCATTCTGTCATACTGAACTTCTTTAATATTCCCACTGTATATTTTCTTTGACTCAAGAAAATATCATTGGTCCTCTATCATACTTCTTGTCCCAAGAAGTAGTGCATCATAATTAGATCCTTCATCTTGAAGTCAGAAGTCAAAGCTTACATGTATCCAACAACAAGGATTTCTGAATAAGTCACCAGAATCAAGCTCTCGTCACCAACACTGTAATAATATAGGTTTTGGATCAACAACACTTTTGTTTAAACCAAAACTCATCAAGAATACATCCATCTGATATAGTTTCCAACTCATGGATGGTAGTACAAATGGAATTAAATCGGGCTTACTGGATCAAGTGTCTAATCATAGAAAACTCCCTATGTTTGTGAGAAACCTCTGGCTATAGATCTTGCTTTGTATTTTTTGAAACTTCCATAAGCTACATGCTTGATCTTATAGATCCACTTGGAAGTCATCACAGACTTCCCTTTCAGTCTCTGAATAATATCTTATACATCATTCTTTTAAGATATAATGATATTCTTATGTTATGGCATCTTTCCATACATGTTCTCATGTTGCTTCTCTAAGACAAGGAGGCTTAGAATCAATGAAGTGGCTCATGAAGGAAGGAGCGTTCGAAAGTCTCTTTTGTTTTCTCGGGATGTCCCTTAAGGGACTTGTATGTTCCTCTACCTCCTGCAGAGTTTTGTTGACCCTAAGAAAGCCTTGTATTCCCTACTGTAATATCTCCGGGAATATCAATTGGAGTAGCTGAAACAACTAGAATATTGTATGTCTCCCTATGAACTACTGAAGGGGGAGAAGGTATTGTCTCTTCCTTCTTTTTGTTTTGACTCCCTCTTGAGTCAAGTAACTCTCTCTAAAGTCTAAATGATGGAATTATTATTTTATTTTATTTCTAGAACTTGTATGTCTTCTTTGACCGCCATAATAATCAATCAATAAGGTTTGGACTCTCGTACCAGGGATAATGGTCCAAGTCATGAGGGATCCCATACTGGAGATAATACCCTTCACTTATTAAGAATGCAATCAACTATAAAATTAATGATCAACCAATTTACCTGGATCTGTAGTCATGCTCAACTTAATATTTGTTTTAGAGGAAATACATCTCATCTCTCTTATATTCATTCTTTTGGGATGGGTTTGGATCAATGTCAGCGGTGGAAGCATATTGTCTTACTTTCTTTCTGGTTGGACAATTTTTGGCATAGTGCCCATATTTGTCACATATGAAACACTGAATCTCTGATACATATCTTCTTTGATTATGACCTGGGGATGGAGGAAATTTCTCATCTCTGAAAGTTTGTCTGAAGTTTCTTTCAAATCTTCCTCCTTTCTTTGTATGAAGTGCAAGATCATGTTTATCATCAGGGGTGTCTTCCACTCCTCTATTTCTAAGTCTAAGTTCTTCTTGAGTACAGTCTATCTATAGACAATCAAAAGTTGGTAACTTTTCTCTTCCACTGATGCTTTGAAGAAAAGGTTCCCAGTGCTTTGGAAGATTGTTGAGAGTAGATAAGACAAGTTCTCTGTCAGACATGATTTCTCCAATGGCACCTAGTTGTTCTTTGATCTTTGATATCTTCATAAAGAAGGTAGCAACTGTATCACCCTTTGTCATCTTGGTACTTTGAAGTTGGCCTTTAAGGTAAGAGATATGAAGGTATTGTCACTTTCAAACATATATTTCAGTGCTTCATACATTTCATAAGTTGTCTTCAGGTTGGAAATATGAGGTAAGAGATGATCTCTTACTGAGTAGATGATTGTTTTTCTTTCCTTGACATCTTCTTCCCTTCTTATTTCTTTCTCTTCGTCGGTAGCTTTATCTGGTAAATTTTTTGTCACCACATTAAAAAGGTCATCTTATTCAAGGGTGACCTGGAGCCTTAACTTTCAGGAGCTGAAGTTGATTGATCCATCAAGCCTATCTTCCACTAAAGTTATGTTCTTAATTTTCTCAGATTTCTTCGCAACCTCTCGCCAACTAGACATAGAAAACCTAATGGTTAGGTTGGACTAGTAACCTTCGGTTTTGTTGGGCTTATGATTGCCAACAATAAATTTTAGAGTTTCATAGGAATACTTGTTGAGTTGAAATGTTTCTTGAATAAGTTGCAGAAACCCTAAGATCAAGATTCTATAGAAAATTTTGGAACCCTAGAAACCCTAGGGCCAAAAACTCAAAATCCTCGAAAATTCACTTTGAAGATCTCTAGAGGTGCGTTGAGGAAGGCCATACACCTTTATCCAAGTTTCATCCCCAACATCCACGTGTAAGGTGCTGAAAATGTCAAGAAAGTGAGGGTCATACGGATTTTTGTAGAAATCCTAGAGGTCGTACGAAATTGCAGAAGGAGGATGACCTATCTTTTAATTTCTTGTGCATGGGTTCTTCAAGACCTATGCTCTGATACCATGTTGATTTTTCAATAGGCAATGTTTAAGCATGAAGTTCATTCCATTTTAGCATTTTAATTAAACCACAAACAATTGTTTTACAACAACCAAGATCATTATGCACAAGTACACAAGAAGTATCCTAGGAAAACCTTCTCAACGAGGGAAGAAAACCCATCCAATCCTTTTCTATATTCTTCAAGAGAAATACCTCCACCACCAAGAAAACCTAGCACACAAAAGGGTGCTTACAAACCCTAGAATACTAGCGCCCGAGAGAGGTGCACACTTTTCCCAAGAAGATGTACTTGCTGAAATTTCCAAACTCACACTTATGATATCATTCCTCAATGGGGAATTTAAATTTACTTATATTAGACTGAACCTGTCAACATACATGTATATTGGCACAACAGGGCCAACCTCACTAACTCACAATATAATTAATAATTACCAGATTAATTATCTTTTACATTAAGGTGGGGCCGACCTATACCATTTTCATTACAATTAGGGTTACAGTCAAGTTTAACTCTTGAACAATTTAGAAAGGGATATCATACACCCACTAGTTCTCAGACACTAGGGGCACATCCATAGGGATGTCCATATCTCTATATCACTACATCTCATAGGAGAACCACACTCACTAGTGCTCATCCACTAAGAGAGTTCACCTATGCTCATCCACAGGGACATCCAACTCAACAAATCTTCTTTCCCACTACATTACATAGGAGAGTCATATGGAGTTCATCATCTCAAACCTCTGCTTAGAGGAGGCTAATACAACATATTCATATTTGTCTCATAACGATGCACCCAACTCATGGGAATTCACACATCCACCTTGTGCTCAACCACAGGCACGTCCAACTCAATAGATCTCCTTTCTCACTACGTTACACATGAGAATCATATGGAGTTATTCTCAACTCTCTGTAAGGAGGAGGCCATCACTACGTTCCAATTATTTCCTAGATAGGAACCACACACCCATCTCAAGGGCTCTCTCTCAGGTCTATATCAAGGAGGATGTCTCACGTAACTGTCATCATCAACATCATTGAATCCAAAAAAGTCTTATTTTTCTATGACCAAGGGAAAAATATTGGGTCATATATTGTCAAAGGAAGGAGTAAAAACAAACCCAGAGAGAGTGGAAGAAATAAAAAATATTTCTATACCTAGAAACAAGAAAGGGATACAATATTTCCTAGGAAGAATCAACTTCGTGAGAATATTTGTCCCAAATTTTGTTGAGATGGATAGGCATATCACCAACATGCTAAAGGAAAATCATGAGGTGAAGTGGACCCCTGAAGCCAGAGAATCTTTTCAAATAATCAATGAGGCATTGGGAGAATCACTACTTTTAGTCAGCCCAAATTATGATAAGGAATTGCTCATTTTTTTTTATTTTTCTTCAAAACATACTAGAGTTGTTGTCTTATTGCAGAAAAAAGATAAAAGTCAGGAGCAACCTAAGGCCTTATTTAACATATATTTGAGGGATGCATAATTGAAGTATAGTAATATGGAGAAACAAGCATATGACTTGGTTAAGTCATTAAAAGCATTTAAATATAATAAATACACTCCAAAATGTTTTCTTATGTACCTAACAATGCCATCAAGGACATCCTCTCAGAAGCTAATAGTGATGGCGAAAGAGGCAAATGGATTGCCAAGATGCAAGAGTATGATTTGGAGATAAAACCCAACAATTTAATAAAGGGACAAGGGATAGCCAAACTAATGGTTGAATCAAATTACAAGGACATTGATTTAAATTATCTGACAACAAACATCATGGAAATAGAGCAAGGAGAGAATAAAACATAAGAACCATATTCTGAAGTAAGTCCTATGTCCGTTGAATCTGATTGGTACAAAGATATGATTTTCTACCTTCAGAATATAAGTTTCTCACCAGCATGGGACAAAGATAACGCCGAGTCTATCAAGCTCAAGGTTGTGAAATATTGTATTTTGGGAGGAAATTTATTTTGGAAGGACCTAATAGGGATATTGCTAAATTTCCTTATTGTAGAATAAACTAAGGATATTATCAATGAATTTCATAAACAGATATGTGGAGGTCATCATGTGTGGGGAGCTACTACATATAAAATCCTCAAAGATTGATATTATTGGTCGTCATTATTTCCTGATGTGAACTTCATGGATAGGGCTTGTGTAGAGTGTCAGATGTTTGCAAGGAAGAAAAAATTGCAACCTCTCCCACTTAGGCTTGTTAAAGCGGGAACACTCTTCCAACAATGGGGACTAGACTTTATTGGTGAAATAAATACAAATTTAAGTGGGAAACACAGATGGATCTTGACAGCTACAGACTACTTCACCAAGTGGGTTGAGGCAATACCCACCATGGAAGAAACTGATTCAGACATCATCAAGTTCCTTGAGGAGAACATCCTAACAAGGTTTGGATTCCCTAGAAATATTATAATTGATAATTCCCAAGCATTTAAATCTCCCAAGATGATTCAATTCTATCAAAATTATAGTATAGAGTTGGGATATTCCATTGCATATTATCCACAAGGAAATGGTTTGGTTGATTCATCCAACAAGAATCTCAATAAGATCATCAAGAAGATGTTATCCAAAAAACAATTCTTGGGATTCCCACCTAAAATTTGCAGTCTGGGCAAATAGAGTGAGGATCAAGAGATCTTTGGGTACCTCTCCATTTTAGCTAGTATATGGGATGGAAGCTATTTTTCCCATCCAACTCAACCTTCCTATAATGAAATTGTTGAAATGTGAAGAGGAAGAGTAAGATGATATGAAGAGAAGAATCAACCAATTGATTGAAGTCCAATAGGTGAGAGATCGGGTACAACTGAAGTCTCAAGCTCACTAGGAAAGAATGAAAAAAATATTTGACAAGAGGACCAAGGAGAGAAGATTTATGATAGGAGATATAGTATTAAAGTGGGATTCCAGAAGAAAAGCAAAGGTTAAACATGGAAATTTTGACAACCTATGGTTAGGACCTTTTCATATCATTGAAGTTCAAGACAACAACACATATGAGCTAATGCAATTGGATGGAGAATTGTTTGGAGCTCATGTTAATGGGAATTTCCACAAGCATTTCGTGTAGTAATGAATGCTAAAAATTTTATTACCCTATACATAAATAAATCCTTTTCCATTCTTGTTAAATGTATTTTTAATTTTACTTCATTCACCATATTTTATGCAAGCAAGAAGTTAGGGTTTTAACTTTAAGTTGTTGAGCAATTTTGTTTCACCTCTCGGATTAGTTTTCCAGGTGCATAGGAAATAGTTTGTTCTAATGCAAACTCCATAACCCAACTGGAGAAGGAACTTGGTATACAGTTCTCAACAGACCATAGGGGTATGTTGTCCCCATTATAGCCAATGTTAATATTGTATTTGATTCAACCATTAGTGTGCACATTGATCGAGATTAGGGGGCCCAAAATTCATCATCGGGATGAAAAGGGAGCTCACAAATATCATGGATCAAAGAGGCAAAGCACATGGTCGAAAGCCCAAAAATTTCACAGAGAAAAATCCATTCCTAAAGGCCAAAGGTTGAGTTTCAAATACTTGGGTGCTTATCAAGAGCATGAAAGTGGCTTATCACATCCAAAAGAGGCTTAAGACCTTTCCCAATAGAGCCATATCATGATACCAAGACTTAAGGAGAAAGTGTGGGTGAAGGTGTGGGTCCCATCATCCGAGAGATACGAGTGATCTTAATTAACAATGGATAATGCATGTCACATTGAAAATATATTAGGGAGTTAACGTAACATTGGGGCACGATGACAGTTTTGAAGAGCTACGTGGAGAATAACGAATGGTGTCGCATGGTAAGATATGGAAAGGTAAAACCACTCCCCTTGGGTCACGACGGTGGTATTCAAGTCCCCCCAGGTTGCATATCCACCAATTCATCGTGTACCTATCCATCCACTCAGTGCCACATGGAGCCAACATATCACTCTGTCTGGACACCGAGGAAGATGATTAGGACCCGAAGAGTTAGACACACATATTTACAAGCTAAGAAAAGATCGCCACCTGTAATGAGAAGGCCCACCACTATTTTGGTTTTTCGTATCAAGATCAACCACACATATGTTGAGTTTCTGAGGACACTTCAATTCTTACTTGGACAAACTCGAAGTTGTCGCATGTCCACAATCTACAATGACGTCAACATGACATCATCCAAATTTCACTTGTTTTTACCAAACTTCAAAAGGCTTTAAACCATATAGAAAAAGACGCATGTTTCGAACAGGGGCATGAGTGAAAATGTATCAGGCGAGTGGGAGTTCCACTGACAACCTTCCAAATAAGTTGGAAAATATGTGATGCATAACAAGATATCTAACATCACATTTTCCTCCCTTCATCCATCATCATATCCCTGCCCACAACCATGAGAGGACAACAATCATTTCCTCTATATGTTAATCCGCGCATGCCTCAAATCTCAACAGATTGGGTTAAGTGTGACAAATCACCTCGTCTTGCCAATTGACTTACCATGCATGTGTCAAACCTTTATAAGGGAGAACTGTAAAAATCATGAGCCGCCAATCTGTGAATACTCTAATTTCTAAAGGTAAGTTACTCAAATTCCAAGTGTTTCATACGATGAATTATGAAACACCTTGATAATTGAATTATGAAGCATCTTGGCTACAAATGTTGGGAGAGCGTGTTATGCGCTTTGATAAGAAAGGAATTTTCTCCTCTTGTATCATTAACTTGATATTAATATTAGGAGGGAATTCAGGAATTTATAATAAGATACAGTTGTATCAATAGACCAATGTAATGCAATAGTTCATGGCGGGGGATTTAAAGAGCTAGTAAATAATGATTTGCATGAATGATGTGGAGATTCAGGTGAAGACATTGGACATTCTTCCAACCAGTCATGGATCCAAATCATTCCATGGTCGAGTAAATTTTGAACTGCATACTCAGACCCAATTGATTCATCCTAAGAGATTCACTAGAAGTCTTGATTGGACCAAAAAAACACATTCCCCGACAGCAGCATCACATCAACTTCTGAGGTAAAAATCTAGTTATACTCAACAAAATCTGTTAAAATTAGTTAGGAAGCTGGAGTTGGTTAGAAAACTAGGCGTGGTATCAAGATTATGACAAGCCATCATCATGTTCAAGTAGAAATATTGGTCCAGGCGAGCGGTTCTCTCAAGCAAAAGCATTTATAAATCAATGGAAGGAGCTCATTTCTAGGGTTGACACTTTGGGGAATTTAAGAGTATCTTATACACAAGCCTTTTTTATCAAAACCCCCTCAGACACAGACCAATTTTCAAGGCTATGAGCTTTAATAGATTCATCCCATGTGTTATGCTTTATTTCATGCTTCTTTTTCTATGTACGTTCTCTTGTAAGAGCCATCCCTCTCATCTCATGGCTCCTTGTATCATATCCCCATTAATAAAAGCTCGAGCAACAAGTTTCACGACATGTACAATGTTATTGCATGTTATTTAGCTTATGGTACTGAAGTGATTTCCTCTTAATGTATGACCACTTCATGTCATTTTTTCTTGTATTTAATCATGTGCAAAGGGTACCTCCATGGATTTAAATATATGAAAATGTTTTTTTTTTTTTTTTATGCATGATTTAATGATCTGGTATAGTTTTTAAAACTACTGAATTCTTAATTTCCCAGCATGTTATTCTTTCCATAGACTTTGAAACTCACCTTAAAGTTGCTTCACATGTTTATTTTGTATTTCTTTGGAATCCATCCCTTCTCAAATTAAACCTAAATTGTTTGAAGCACTAGTGGACACATGCCTCTTGACGTTGATGGTTTTGATATTGGTTTTGGTATTGTTCGAGGGTCGAGAGTTCTATAAGAGAGAGAGAAAAACTTACCCACAATTTTTGCATAATTTATGATGTTATCAACATGGCTTTAAGGCTCATTCTGAGTCTTATCCCCTAGGATTCTTCGGCATAGTTCCAATGACAACCTGGAACATCTCGGGGGACAACAACACCTATAAAATTTGTGTACTCTCATCATACAACACATTTCTTTGTTTTTATAAATAGATAAGTGGTGCACTCTCAACCAACCATCTCACATCCGTTATTGTTTTTCAAGATTAAACAAATTAGCATCCCATGTGTTTACATTATAGAGGACCACAACTTCCCATGTATACATGGGTACCATTTTAGAGTACAATGAGTTTCACTTCTTAGCATAGATTTATGCTCACACAAATCTACTCCAATGTTAGAAACCAAACATGTCATTTTCATCACAAGGTTGATTAACCACAACCAATCAAAAAAAAATTCCATTTCCATTGTTTGCATCACTTAACATTGCAGCAACGTTAAACATGCATGCATCAACGATGTATACAATGTATACAAGGATTCAAATTCTTATATTACCCTTCTCAATCCCTATTGAAAGCCCAACCTTCATGATAGTTATGTGTGCCATCTTTTTAACTTTTAATCAATGCATGTTCTATCAATTTTACACGTTATGATAATCTTCTTACACTAAACTTTCTATTAAAGTACTTTTATGCCTTTCGAAAACAATTACTAATTATCACCATCATTATTATATTTGAGAACTTGACATAATAATATTAACCACCATACTTCCCACCATATATTTATATGTAATATTGCCACAATAACTGAAAACTAACTATTTCACTTTTTCTTCAATATGTTATCTTGTCCATTAGTATGTCTCCAAATGGAATGTAAGGAGAAAATTATACACTATGAACTAAGCTAATCATTGGTAGTGTATCATCTTCTTCTGTCCATTATATATCACACTATTCACCATCCAACAAACAAAATGGAAAAGACACACTACCCATAACTTACTTATTACATTGTGCATATTATACAAATTAATTTAAGTGACACGAGAATAGCTAAATAAACAACCTTCTTCCGTAAAAATAGCTTTTTATGTAAAATAATTCACAAACTTTATAGAAACTGTTTTAAAGACCCTGGTTAAATTAACAGGGGCAAAAAATCTCCATATAAATCGCCCAATAAAAAACAATTCACCAGTCCTACGCTATATAAAATAATGAAAAGAAATATCACCAATTGTTTTGCACAGTACATTTTTCATAAAAATATTGATTTATTATATTTACGTTGAAACCCTATCTGATACATATTTAAGCCATCGAATTGAACAAATAATATACCTTGCATATTGAATCACCTCTCAATCCCTTCACCAATCCAATGGTTGAATTTCGATATCACATTTGAAACACTCTAAATCAGTTACTGGACCTAAAGGGGAGATTGGTTTCAGTCTTTCCCGCTTTTTTTGAGACCTAATCGTTGCTTGTGAATATCGGGTGGCAATAACAATCAAACAAATTCAGGTTTCATTCATTGAAGTTCTAACTGGTCTGAAGATCAAAGCAGCAAATTCCATAAATGTTTAAACGGAGCAGCAATGGGTATAAGCAAAATTTATTCATGGTCGCAGCAATTTAAATTTGCATGAAGCCAGCATGCTCTCAGTAGAGTAAACATTAACATTTAACTTTCTATAATGGCATTTTATTTTTTATTAAGATTGTTTATTTTGGTCGGAGTAGGAGATTTATTGCCCCAAATTTCCCAAAACTATTCCCATCTATCGATATCATGCTTCTAAATCAAGATTAGGGGAAAGGACTTACATTTCGACTCCCAGGTAGCATTTTAGGATCACAGTGGATTTGGATTTGCGCTGAAAAATGCAAGCGCGCCAACCAGAGGAGCGTTGATGTACGTAGTAGGCTCCGACTCTTCAAATTTTGCTCGATCATCTGGGAATTGATCGTATTCATCTGGTCCTCCAACGACTGCTCCGATCAGAAGATTAGGGTTGGGATCCTTACTATTGTAATAATAAGACCCATCTTTGCATGCAATGAAGCCCGGATGATCCACTATAGAAGGCAGAGATGAGGCTCTATGATGAATCCGTTGGGGAAAGCGGGAGCCATATCCCACCATGTATGACAGATTCAGAGGGTTCTCTCCTAATATGTAATCAATCTGCACTCCATCCACCATTGGATGAATGCACGTCATATAAATGTATGAAACCCTCTTCACAAATGCTTTCCTAGATCTACAGCAAGACTATCATTTCTTGATTTCTACCAGTCATTTCTTGATTTCTTGATTAATGCACAATATGCACCTACCTGTTGTTTTGCAAAGCCCCGAATGCTTGCTGGAGTTGCCTCGACGCTTCCACACCACACCGATTGAGACGAATTGCTCAGGTACTTAGCATACACCAAAGCCAAAAAGGATATGGACGTCACGCTCTGCATATTGCTTCCACTAGATCTGAATATCAGGCCACCTGCAAGTAAAACATTTAATGCCTAATTCCCCTGCAGCAGGAGCAAGATGGGTACATAATTAATTCGGCATAGAATACTTCCTACCCCGCTCCTGGAACTCCAACCCAAAAGAAAAATCGCTGTATACCTGGTGTCAATTTAACATGTGGAGACGATGATGTTCCAGGTAAGAGAAAGCAAATGAAACTGTCAGCGTTTCTCTTGTATGAGTTTAAGAAGCTTATATTGCCAATGAAATAGTCCTGTAAAACCAAATATACAATAAGAAACCATAGATATGACTGTGTCAAAAGGTGCATTTTAAGAAATTGTAACATTCTTATCAAATCAGATAAGATATATCTTAACCTGATATTTAGGAATTACATATAAAGATCACACCCTGTAGTTAAAAGAATTAAATGTGTACAGGTGCAAAGCATACCTTAACTTTTTTCATGCAGGAATTGATCTCTTTAGACAGTTCATAGATAAATCCCAGAGATTCGGATAGATTAATTTTCAAATAAAAATGAAGATGACAATATTCTGAAGCGATTACCTTGGAGAGCAGGATATTAACCCCAGCATGTTTATTGTCCCATCCAAATTCATATATGCCGTCATCGGCTCCAAGTGCCTGCCCATTGTTTTGAATGTACTGCAGATAAGAGTCGTTCGTCGATGCCTTGTGCAACCATGCAGCAGCCCACAGCAATTCGTCCTGAAATCGACGACATAAAATGTAAGCTTCGAAGAAACTAAATTGATCCGACATGGAAAATAAATAAACTACAGACAACCAACTTGGTATCCGCTATAATCGCAGTAAAATGGGCAAATTGCTGATTCGAGACTGTCATTGTAAGCTCCCCTGTATCTGTCTGCAAAAGCGAAGAGCTATGGAGGACAAACAGACAAACAAACAGAACGGGTTAGCAGGTGTGGTAAAATTCACTATCTATTTATTCAAATAGGAACCAAAGTACGTTGAATTACATCTTGAAATGGTGTTATAGTTGTAAATGGGGCGCATATTTTGCCTGACCTGAGTTGCAGTGTCAAACAGACGTTGGGAATAAGCTAAGTCAGATGTTTGGAAGACGATGGACGCGGCAGCCATTGCTGCAGATGTTTCACCGGAGACTTCAGACCCCGGATTTTGGGTGCCGATGCTGTAAACGGTGCGAGGTGTGTCCATGTCTTCTGGTCGCTCCCAGCAATTGTGATCAGCTGTTGGATCACCTACCTTAGCAAGTATAAAATAATAATTATTTTTTTCATGCATGGGAAATTTAAATGATGTTTCCATTTTCCATTCCTGAGTGTAGTATTTGCTGGTATGGAGCTAGCTAAATAACTAACAATATTTACAGTAACCAATCTAACAAAACCCTTGAACTAACAATTATGTAAGCATCCTGATGGATGCTTGTTAGATCTTTTTGAATGCTTGATGCCTGTTAGATTTTTTGAACGCTTGGATCTATTGGAACAGATTATACTTTTCACTAGGTCATACCTGCACGAAGAGTTTGTCAGGCTGAGCAGTAGCTTTTAGGAAATAGTCTGTAGCCCAACGAATTGCAGCTTTGGCATTTTCAAGGTCCTGGCCCATTAAATCCCCGAACTCCAGCACGCTCCAGGCTAACATGGTAGTAGTAAAAGCCATTGGAAATCCAAATTTTATGTTATCCCCTGCGTCGTAATATCCTCCAACTAGATCAACCTGCATACATTCGAGTTATCAGTTCAGATTGATGCTTACTGGTGAGGAAATATTTTTAGGAACAATACTTACATTCTGATCAAATCCTTATGCTTACTGGTGAGGAAAATTTTTTTAGGAACAATACTTACATTCTGATCAAATCCGTCTTTGAGGGCTGAATCTTTCCTCCATGTCAATCTCTGATCAGGTGGAAGAATACCCGATCGCTGCCCCTCGAAGAAGAGAATGCTCTTTGAGAGGGCATCTTTGTAATCTTGATTGCCATTGGGAAGGATACAAGAGTCGAGCGCCTCTGCGTATCTTCTACTCGTTGTTTCTATGTCTGTCATTGCTAAAAACAAAGCAAACAATAATATCCCATGCTTCTTCATAATCTTTCTCGGCTGGCCAGAATCAGAAATAAATGAGCATGAACCTGCAACGATCATGATATGGGTGCAGGGGACATGAACGCGAACAGGAGGGACCTTGCTTGAACGTGTCTGTTTTTCTTGATCTTCATTGCAGCAATCAACTATCATTTTCCAAGATGGGAAGGGTTTTGGGCAGTTAACCACTTGTAACTACCCATATAACTACATTTTTTTTATGTTTTGTTGTTTACCTCTTTTTTAACAAAAATAGGATGGGTTTTCATTTTCTTTTCCTTCAATTCGTTTTTATTTATAATTTCTGTATAAATATTTGAAAATCTTAAACATTTTTAATAGTTTTTAATTAATAATAATAATTTAATTTTAAGTTTAGGAAAGATACTAACTTGGTATATGAGACCTCCTTATTTGTGGGTTAATAGAATGGGGTCTCTTTAAGTTTTAGGAAGTGTATATATTCTACCTTGTGGATTTGAACATATAATCTCTTAAGAAAAAACACATATTTTTAACCATTAAACATACTCATAAAGTGTACCACCCATTCAATACAAATCATTCATTACACATAACTATTAACTTTATTTTCTTATAAGTTCCAAATTAAGCTATTTTCAATTTTCTTAATTTATCCTTTGACATTACTTCATTTTTATACATTAATCATGATAATGTTTTCCTTTTCTTTTTTAATTTTTTGATGAATATATATTGAAAAATTATTTTCCAAACTTTTTCCATAAATATCTTTGTATTATTTTTATATACATATTTTTATTTTTTATTTTTAAATTCAATAAGTAGAATATATCCCTATTAGAGAGATGGGATTAATCCTTTTCAATATATTTGAAATAAACTAGTAGCTTGCTTATTATTAAGAAATCTTTATAATATACTCGTGACTTATCAGATACAAAATTGAAGGATAAATCTTCCCAAGCCATCTTCAATATCAACAATGACATGTACAATCTTGTGTTCTAATATGTACCCTTCACCATCTCATATACTATGCATCTTTATAAAAAAAAAAAACTTACTTATTTTCATAATATTGGTCAATGATACCTCCATTGCAATAAGCTAATTGTAATGTACTTAACTAGTACAAACAATAGAACATGAACAATATGCAGAGAAATATAAGTGTGAAAATAAAAATAAAAAAGACAATGAGGTTAAACATGTAGAATATAATCATTGTATTGATTATTCCAAAATAGATAGAGCAATGTACATGAGCTTATTTGAGGGGGCAACCTCCCGTGAGAAGAGCTCCAATACAATAACAATCCTTGACAAAACATCACATAGCCTTCTAGCTCTATAAATAGTTTCATACTAGAAAAAACCCAACTACTTGTGGTCCTATCATTAATGAGTACCAACCACCTAGTGCTAGGGCATTATTTAATAAGGACAACCCTTTCACATTAAGTAACTACCTGCTAACCATCTAATGGCCCTTGTCCAAAAAAGATGGCCTTGTACATTAATGGACTAATTCTCAAGTGCCCCAAAGTAGGGAGGTTAGAGTAAGACCCTAGCATGCCCTCCCCCTTCAAAAGAACCATTTCCCTCAATGATAGACATGTGGAAACCATAGTGATTTTTTTATCGGTTCCCAAGTCATATCTTCAAGTTGCATATATTTCCATTGTATTAGGATTTCCATGATAGTGTGTTGGTGGAGTTGACTCTCTCTAGTGGCTAGTACTATTGTTGTATATAGCCAAAAGGATCCTTCTTCATCAAGTTCTAGAAGCTAGTCTAAACTTGGAAATTCAACCCCATAACCTTATTTGAACATGACATGTGAAAGACTAGATAGATCTTGTAGTGGGAAGGGAGAGAAAATCTATAGGAAACATGGAAAATGCACTTGAGGATCTAATAGGGTCCATAGAACTTTGATGCTATCTTCTAGTGGATTTGACTTTAAGAGAGGTCTACTTATAGGGATGAAAAATAAGAAACATCTAATCTCCTTCTTCAAAAGAATACTCTCCAAGTGATTCTAGTTATCATATTGCTTGATTATATTTTGATCCATTGGCAAATTGTCCTTAACTGTGCAAAGAATGATCGTTGTAGTTTTAAGCATGCGATCCATTTCCTAAACTTTAGATGTGCCTCGTAATTATGAAGTTGCTAAGGTTATTTTTTTGCCATAGACAACTTCATATGGTGGCGTTTTGGTAGTGCTATGATGAGTGGTATTGTACCACCATTCTGTAAGGGGTAGAAACTATGCTCATTGGTGTTTCATGTCTAATGCAAAGAATCTAAAACAGGTTTTGAGGAACTTGCTAACCACTTATTTTTTGTTATCAGTTTGGGGATGATGAGTTGTGCTCGTTTTTCAATTATCTTCCTTATAGTTTAAAAAAAACGTCATAATTTGTTGATGAATGCAAGGTAAAAATACAACACAATTAAAGTAAGCATATCGTGTAACTTAAAAAATGGATCTGTGGAAACGTGGGAAACTATGGAGGGAATAAATGGGTGTGATGAGGCACAAAAGTGGGCATATATAGAAAGGGGGTCAACTACCACCTTGATGAATAATTTGTTTTTGTATTTTGAGAATCCCATGATAAAATCCATGGAAATGTCATTCCAAATAGTGACTAGAATCAAATGTGGTTTTAATGCCTCAAGAGTCTTCACAAACTCACCCTTTTTCCTCTATCAAGTGTGACATTTAGCTACAAAAGTATGGATCTCATTTTTCATGCCTTCATAAAATAAATATCACTTAGCTTATTCATAGGTTTTTTGAAAGCCAGACTAACCCACACAGTAGGCAATGAATGAAACTCCTCTAACATCCTTTGTTTTAAATAAACATTTAGTGCCAGGAAAATGTGCCCTTTATATCGCAAGGTCTCTTATTTCCTAGTATACCACTTAAGGGATTGGGGTCTTCTTGAAGTCTTTGGATGATTTGAACCATAATGTCACTTTCCAACCATTGTTATTGGGATTCTATAAGACAATATGGTAGAGGTAAGGATAAATCAAAGAGATCCATCCTCCTCATATTTCCTTAAAAAAAACATTAACCACCACATTCTCAGTGTTGTTCTTATATATGATCTCATAATCATGCCCAAATATCTTAGTGACCCACTTATGTTTCTTGGGTGATGACAACCTATATTCCATAAAATTCTTCAGATACGATGACCTATATTGATATGGAATCACCACCCAATGAGATATCTATGCCAAGTATTGATTGCATGAAGGATGGTCATCATGTTTTTCTGATAGGTTGAAATACCCAAATTTTTGTCACACAAATTTTTAATGGTGAATTCCCAGGGGAACCTTTCTTGCATTAGTGTGACTCCAAGACCTCTACCCTAAGTGTCACATTCCAAGACAAAAGTCTTAGTGAAATCAAGCATGGCTAAGATACGTTTAGTACATGTTGTTTCCTTTAAAGATGAAAAGGCTTTCTCAAAAATCTCATTCTATGCAAAGGCATTCTATTTTAGTAGATTGTTTAAGGGGGATACAATTCATCCACAATTATTCATAAACTTATTGTAGTATCTCATAATTCCTAAGAAACCTCGTAATGTTTCCAAGGTCTCACTAACAATGTGACCAAAGAATTCAACATCTAAAGTGTCAAAAGAACATTTTGAACATTTAAGGAACCCATAGTTGTCCCAATGGAGTTGTAGGGATTTCTCAAAATGCTCAACATGTGCATCCTAGGTGTTGTTATAGATCCAAATATCACCAAATAATACAAGCAAAAAATCGTGTAGGAAGGGCCAAAAAATCTTGTTCCTAAGGTTCTAAAAGGTGGATGGAACATTACAAATGCCAAAGGGAATTACTAAAAACTCACAATGGCCTTCATGTGTACATATTCCTAGGAATTTTCACCTCTTTCATCTATATTTGATGGTAACCTGAGGTGAAGGTCTAGTTTAGTGAAGAATTAGACACCATGAAGCTCATCCAAAATATCATTAATAAATAGGATAGGAAATTTATCTTTGATGGTCAACTTATTGAGGACACAAAAATCGTAATAAATGCACCAAATCCTAGTTGGTTATTGTGGTATCAAAATTTTCAAATTCCTTGTAGTATCAATGATGTAGGAATTTCACTACTTGTGTTGTTGAGGCTAATATTTACATGGTCCTAAGGAAAAAGGAGTATCAAGTGTTATATCTATCTAATATGCTTGATGTTTTCTAACAATAGTACTTGGAAAAAAATTTCATGGTACCAACTAAGGAGGATAGGTGGTACCCTTAACCATACTACCCAATTCCCTAGTACATGAGAGTGATCTCCCCTGGTCTTGTTATCTATGTACTATAGAAATAAGATGGCCAAGAGGCTTATGTAAGGCTAGTTTCAAGTAGATATGTAAATGAGAGACTTGCATCCCACTCACTTCACCAACCAAAATCCTCTATAGAAATGGAAATTGGTCTCTAGTCTAAAGTTATGTAGAGACCCCTATTCTTCAACATCACTCCAAGGCTTCCATTCTCACTCAACCTACATAAAATCATCCATATGAAAAGGACAAAATGCAGTATATATGATTATGGGCCATTCAACAATTTGCACAATCATTCCTCTTCTTCATCCTCACCTCTCAGACAACAAACCCTTTGTGAGTCCAATTACAAGAAGATATAGTGATGGGTGAGGGTAATGGAACATCAAGTGTCCTTGTCCTTTAATTTCTCATTAACCAAATTTCTCTCCTATTTCATTTTTCTTTTATTTTTTAAATTTAAAAGGTTGCATTTCCTTAGATTGTCATCAAAATAATATACATGGAAAAATTAGCCACCTGTTATGCCATACATATGGAAACCAGAATAGGTGGCACACTGTCAAGTTTTTGTTGAAGTGTTGTACAAGATGGACTCTCTAAACTGTGAAACAACCTATCTACAACCATGGATATTCTAAACAAAAAAACATAATAACAATAAAATAAATTAGATTGTGGGTGAACCCAGATGGTCGTCACCATTTGGAGGTCATGGAGCGAACACATAGGATTGGGAGCATGTTGGGCACTTGTTCTTGGATGGTTTGCTTGACAGGGTGTCAAATAGAATGTCCAGGTGTCGATATAGGGTGTTATGGTGGTGAAGTTGCTCTGCTACATCCCATCTCATTTCAAAAATTAGTTACATATGCTCCTCTAAGAAGCGCCATGTGATGGGAAATGTCGGATCTGAAGTTGTAGGTGGATGAGAATCACCAATAAGTGGAGCCTATTCTTCCTGCTCTATGGTAGGAATTTATTCTTCAAAGGGGAAACTTTTTAAGGCTAGAGAAAAATCTCCCTCCTGAGTATGATGAACATAAGTGAGGGGTGGAGTCAAAATATCAGAGGCATAGAAGAGGAAGGAGTATGTAGGTTCCATAGGAGGATCTTGGGGGACCTCCTATTATCACTCTTTGATTTTCCTAGGATTCATTAGACAATCCCATAGGTAACCATTTCAGACCAAAATTTTGACTGAAAGGTGTCCCTTTCAATCAGATAGGACTCTCTCTGCAAGTCTACTAAACATTTTCACTGTGTATCGACTTGGAATGAAGCTCAATGGCTAGATTTTTAAAAGGTAAGGTTGGTTTTTTAAAAGTTTGGTTGGACAAGCTGGAGAAAGAGACCATTGGGAAATGGATTCAAGGTCCGATCTTAAGATATTCAGTCAATAGTTGGTAATGTATTCTCTGAAAACAAAGGCGAAGTAGGTGATGTTCTTCAACAAATAAATAGTATTGAGATGGTAGTAGAAAAGAGAAAAGGACAACCCATTACATTAAGAGAATCTATCCTAGGATGAGTTCTTAATGCAACTTTAAAATAATTACCAAAGAAGTAATATCACCATGAATAGAGCACCAAATCAAGATGAATTCTGAAACATGTAATCCTTAACACATAAACACGTATTTACTATATGAATGGAGCATCAAGTAAAGATGAATTCCAAACATCTACTCTCAGTGAAATACTAGAAGAGATAAACTAACATGGAATGAGCATTAAACACAAGGAAAAACATACTTAAAAAATAACCATAATGAATCTATGTTTCTATATTAACTCATAAGATATTCAGAAATGATACATAGTACAATAGGCTTCTCTCGTTGAATGTCCAACCCCTTTTACATTCTCTTTATGATAATCTATAGAAAAATTTCATATAAAAGCTTAAGGAGGTTGAAATCTTTGCTTAGCTAAAGATAGGAAGAGGTTGCAATAGCTTGGGAAAGAATATTTGGCAAAATTTGTCCATATCCTACTTTCTAGGATTTGGTTTTTAACCAACCAAAATTGTGTTAAATGAAGAGAAAATCATGGGATTTGGTAGAAAAATATTCAATCTTCACTATACAAATCAATTTGGGGTCAACTTTGTTGAGTTGGAGGTCCACCAAGTCGAATTTCAAAAAAATATAGAACTTTGTCAGCAAATCTGGCTTGGTGAAATTCTGGAAAATAGGCCTCAAAGGTGACATAATATCTCCCAAAATGTGATATTTGTGTAAAAAATGAGAGAGGTGTTTCTTATTTTTTCTTTCCTTGACAAAAACCTCTTTCAATTTTCAAAAATTCCTTTCCATTTGGTCTAAAACAAAATTTTAAGTTTACTACTAAAACAGTCAGAAATGCAGCATGCTCTGTCACAGTTGCACGGCAAGGTCCCTGTGCAACAGTAACCTACAGGAAATGCATAGAGAGTTGTGCAACAAAACCCCATTTTTGTACTTTGTCCAACTTTTTTGTTTTGACTGATAGATGATGTTGTTTGATGGTGACTTTAATATTATGACGATGATAAGGTTCCCTAGAACTCTTTGTACCTCTTTCAAAATGTCATTTGCTTCCCAATACTCTCAAAACCCTAATATGCCAAACTACAACAAATGAACTTACATTAATTTAGAATGATACACTATTTAGGTTGTTTCATTCTCATAGTTCATCTTCTTACTATCCCTGTGATTAAGCTTTGATCTGGAACTAACAACAAAAACCCCTTCTTGCTGCTCAAAAAATAGGTTGTCACAGTTGTGCAACAAGGTTTTTGCGCAACTGCAAATTTTTCATTTACAATTTATCTCTCAAGAAAAAAACCCTCCAACATGTGTATGGGTAGAAATATGATATCATCACTTGTAATAGTCCATCCTTTGATCAAAAACACTGTGCACATGCATGTAATCTTCAAATCTCTAAGGAAATTTAAGAATTTAGGGTTTTTATGCATGCAACTTTCCAATAAAGGTGAAAATAAAAAAAATGAGTTAATCAAGCTCTAGTGGTTCAATTCTCTGTTTCTTTAGCCAGCAAATCAAGTTTTCCAAATCACAATTTTTCATGTGAAAATTTACATGTGATAATATTGGCTCCAATGGGGATGACATCCTCCCTGTGAGGTGTCAAAGAACCCGCAAAACCTGTGCCTAATTCATTGGGATGCTTCCAAACAATACATGCAACATGTGGTTGACCTTCTCTCTATTCTATACTAAACAAACTGAAATTCAAACAAAAATTAAAAGGCACACTGCTGAAAACTCAAACGGAACTGCATACCAAGATTAAACACTGAAAGAATGCTTTCCCAACAAGCTTATTGCATTCCAATTCCTACTCTAATATGCTGGAACCATTGTTGGAATCGAATTAAAAAAAATTAATCCAATCAAGAAGTTGCAAACTTGACTGTCCTATGCTTTCATTCTTTCCCAAAAGAAAGAAAATCTTAAAAGATGTCAACTTAATATGAAATCTAGATCCACCTTCAAAGTTTGTGAACTCTGCAAAATTCACTTTCCCTAATGATTCCAATAGAATTGCAAAATTTTCCCAGAAAACATGAATATGTCCTTGTTGATGAGCACAAGGAGAAATAGAAGCGTCATCCCTAACTGTTGGTTGTTCATGTTCTATGTATTCATCTTTAAGATCATTCTCAGATGAAATAACAGTAATTTGTTCATTCTTATCATTCATATCATCTACAACATAAAGAGGTTTTGTATGTTCTCAAGAAATAACATCTAACTCATTTGTATGATGAATATCCAAAGATATTTCTCCACGGATTTCAACAAAAAAACTCATTTTGATCTTTTTCAACAAAAGTATCACCCTGATTTTCAAAGGAATCAAATAAAAAAACTACCTCTTCAATGTCTTCCTGTGTCCTTGATTGAAGAATGACATACATTGTTTTGTTGTTTTCCTAAAACTCTATGTCATTGGTTGGTTTATTTCTTGAAGTCTCCATGCATGCAACTTCAGGAATTTGATCTTGGCAAGTTTCCTCTTGAAATAGATATTCAGAAAATGAATAGTTTGAAGAAAAATTTGAATGTCAATCTTCATCCCTGTCTTGGTTTCTTAAAATATGAACATTTTCATTAAACTCGGGATATGAAAAATGGATTTCATCATTAGAATCCTGATCAACTTCATATTCATAACAATTATCCTCTAATTTATATTCCTGATGTTGAAAATGGTTTTCATAAATGGCCTCTAAAATTTCCTCATCCATGAACTTCTCGTCTCCATAAAAAATTTCCAAATGCTCAATAATTTTTCAAAATGTGTACAACAGTATTTGACCAACAACAAGGAAGGATGATGTTCTTTAAAATGCTCATAAAATATTGTGTGAAAGTCTCTAAGAGAATACAAACTACCAGATGGAAACTTTTCATACCAAGACTTTGAATTTTCCTCTAAAGAAAACATAAATATTTTCATCAAAGAATCTTCATGAAATTCAACCATTAGTTTTCGTATGTGTATATGAAATCTAATCAAATGAATAGCGGCATCATCACCTTTTTTATCTTTGAATCTTGGGAGGTAGTTTTTCCAATCTACACTAGGCATCAGATTTGGAAAACCTGGAATATGTGAGTGATGTGTTGGGCGCCATGTGCATAGATGCTCCTCTGGGAAGCACCATGTGTCGGGTCATGCCGAAACTGAAGCTGCAGGTGGTTGAGAATCACCAACAATTGGATCCTCTTCTTCCTGCTCCGTGGTAGGAATTTCTTCCTCAACGAGACAAATTTCCAAGGCTAGAGAAAAATCGCCCTCCTGGGGATGATAATTGAAAGTGAGGGGTGGAGTAAAAATATCAGAGGCAGAGAAGAGGAAGGAGTCTGTGGGTTCTAGAGGAGGATCCTAAGGGACCTCTTCCTCAACATAAGCCATGGATTGGTCTTCTTCCAGTCAATTTTGGGTGGAGCTGGGTGAAATGTTCAAGGGAGGAACAATAGGGTGAGCATGAGAAATGGGGGGTAGAACTATTTTGATTGAGGCCCACAGGGATGATTTTAGGGGCTAAATTTCACACATGGGCTAATTTTCCATGGTTTTTCCAAAAATGAGATTCACTATTTTAAAAATGATTCGCCCAAATTCTATAGGATATAATTATTTTACCTTAAAAATTGCCAAAATTTTATAAAAACTATATAAAATACTTAGAAATTTGAATATTTTTACAAAAATATCGCTAAACATTTATAGTTGACATATGAAGGATAAATAAGATTCTCCAAGGTTCATACATATTAAAATAAATTTCCATCCTTAAAATCATCCATGGTTGAGGGTCCGGGATGACGATGTCGCACATCAAAGTTTTAGTAGGCCAATCCTCTCTTGGGATTTCCCCTTTCATGAGGCATTGGGAAAGTCGGGGCTAAAATGAAAGTCAGTAGGAGGAGAGGACACCCAAAGGAAGAAAAAACAAAAATGGGAGGGATAAAATTGATTATGGATCTTAACAAGAACATGAACAATGATACAATTTTGAATTCTAACCTTCATATTTGCAGCCGACTTGATAGGGGAGAGCTCCATTAAGGTTGAGTTGACAGGATTCATACGAGTTGTACCAGGCCTGGCAGAATTCGGCTCACACTTTTAGTGTGCCATTAACACTAGCTTCTCACACATGTGCACTGACATTCCTATCAAGTGCATGATACTCATGTGGAGGGGACTGAGGAGGGTGGCGATTGGGGGAATTACATTCCTATGTTTCATGGATACCGGATGTCACCCCATCCGAGGGTCTCCTATTTCATTTTTCATTTTCTCGTTTATATTTTTTCATTTCAGTTTTTAATTCTTGAATTGTCTTTTTTTCTTTTTCATCCAACATTAATTGTTGAATTGACTGTATAGGTACCAAGTCTTGCAACCATTCATTTTTGTTTGGATCCATTTTGGATCAAAACTCCCCATTAAGAATAATTTATTGTCTCCAAAATATTCTAGGAAACCAATATTTGGATCAATGTGCCTTCTATATGCTTCTCTAGAACATGGCTCTCAACTCTAGCTCTTGGATAGAACACTAACTCTGGATCTATCTCTATCTCTTGGATCTAGTTCTAATTATGGATCTAGCTCTTGTTTTTTACTCGTTTCTTATCGTAGTGCATAAGTCTACTCATTGATTCTCTTCTCTGCTAAATATTCAAATTTGAAACTCTTTTCAATCAAAACCCATTCCTATATTCAGTGTGCAAGTCCCTTTCATTCTTAGACTTGGAGATGATCTATCTTAGTAACCAACAAATGCCAAGTTGAATTCTAGTATTTTTTTGTTTAGTGAGAACTTAACAAGTTATTCCATCAAACAATAATCCTACAAGAGGAAGTGTGGATTTCCCTCTTCCATTGAGATCAATTACTTCACACATGGAATAACCCCTTGTCGCTTGCATGTGTTTATGAACACTCATCTCTATAACAATGTCATTTGGATGAAAACCTTTGTGTGTATTTATAACACCTTCTTCTACCCACAACAATTGAAAAATCATGCAATGTATTGTTTTAGGTAACATCAATACCTGGAGTCTTGAGGATGAGGAAATTCCTTAATATTTGGATAGTGCAAGGAACATATAGTAGAAAAATTGGTGAAAGATGAGTTATCCATCATTTTTTTCTTCATTGGGTGTCATGGAGTTTCAAGGAACCCCCTAGGCCATTGACCTCTATGAACCAAACTCTAACACATCTCCAAGAAGAAAATATTTTATTGGAATATCAAATGAAAAAATTGGATTAGGTTTTCCTTTGATGTTGGCATCAACTTGTTGTCCACCTTATTGATGATGCTAACCTTTGGTGTTGTTATAAATCCCTAGATAATATCTTCCCCTTGGGCTGGAAATATAGAGAGCTCTTCATATCCTTTAGGCTTCATTCTCTACACTATTATATTAATGGTGTGATTCCTAGGATAGAGCTCTAGATGGAGCCTCCAACATATTTCTTCCAAATTTCCATACAACATGTATTGGTGGAAAAAATATTGGTTCTACATGGACTACTTGAAATGATGTTCTTATCCATGTTCCTCTAAGTTTTTTGTTTTCTTGGGGAAGTATTCTTTCCATTATTCCTCTGAAACCATATAGGTTTGTGGAAAGTCACTTGCTTCTCCTAGTAAGATGCCTCATCATGGCCTCTCTTCCCATAGAATGAACATCCTTTATAATACCAACAACAAGAAATGCTATGGCCTTTATTATTGTAGCAATGACAAATGGGGTATTTCTTTCCTAAAGAAGACCTCGTGGTCTTCTTCTTGTTGTTTCGACTAACTGGCTTGCTACTTATTCAGAGTGCTAGTGTAAATTGAGTCTACAAACTTTCCTTGTCACTACCCTTCTACGATTTTCCACAAGAAGGATGGACTAGTAGTGTGATTCCATATTCATTTGTTGTTTCTCTCTTTTGATGAGCAGACCAACTTTGTAACATATTTTTCCTTCAAAAAAGTGATCTTGGTGGTCATGGCCTTTTCCTATATGCCATCAAAACCTAGGCCTTCATGCTTGACCCTTTGTTCAGCTACAATGGGGCTTATTATTCATTGACTTCTCTTGACTAACCATTAACCATCGTAGACCATATTTCTTAATATCTTGGAATTGATACCTCTAGTGTTCTTTTCAAAATCACCAAAATTCTCTTGAGAAAGGTCCAAAGAAGGTGAATTCACCATTCTTGTATTAATCATGGTGTTGGCTTCTGTGATAGTAATGGGAGGATACCTTGCTGCTCTATGCTCTTGGAAAGCTACTTGTAGCTTTGCCAATTATTTCTCCTTCTCTAGGAACTCTTGGTGTAGTTGAGCCATCATCTAAGTGAATCTATCCTCTTTCCAACTATCTAGTTGAATTACCTCCTCTCCCAATTGCATAAGCTAAAATTTGCTCTGGTTCCAATCTTCCATAATATTAGTAAGGGAGTCTTGATGTTCAACGAAGTGATTCTTTATCAATGGAAAACATTTTCAAAGGTATCGAGGTATTTTTGTAGTTTTGATATCCTTCAATCAAATGTATGTACATGTTCCTTCAAGTGTCGATTCTCCTCTTATATCTTCATATTGATGGCCTTTAGGCCTTCCAAACTTTCTCTCTTATGTGATATACCCATGCCATGTATTCTTATATTTAAAGTATTGGTAGCTACATCATATTCAAGGATTCAATTTCTCTTATACAAATATGATTTGTAAATGAGGGACTTATATCCCACTCACTTCACCAGCATGGATCCTCTGCGGAAATGGAAATAGATTTCTGGTCTTATACCAATGAAGAGAACTTTGTTATTCTAAATGACTCCTAGGATTCCATTCCTAGTCAACCTACACACAACCAACCATATGAAAATTATACAATGTAGGTTATAGGCTCATGGGCCATTCAACAATTTGTGTAGCTAGTCCTCTTCTACATCCTCACCTCTCAACCAAAAGACCCTTTGTGAGTCCAATTAAAAGAAGATATAAGAAAATATGGGGGTAATGGGAAGAGAAAGTATTATTTTCCTTTTATTTCCTATTCACCAAATTTCTCTCCTATTTATTTGTGTTTTTCTCATTTATATTTTTTCATATTCTTTCATTTAATTTTTTAATGCTTGCATTGTCTCTTTTTTTTTTCTTCAACCCTCTTTAATTGTTGAATTTTGTGTGGTTATTGATTCTTACAACCATTTAGTTTTTGTTTAGATCCATTTTGGATCACAAGTGCATCTAGAGAGATTCCCATATATATGACACTACAATGAGAACACCTTGTAGCCGAAGTTTTTAGTGTTACAAGATTTGGAAAAATTATAAAAAAAACTCTGCTACAACCTCCACTATTTAAAGCAAAGGTTGAAATGGATGCTCCATGTAAATAAATCTATCACAACCACATTATAAAAGTGGTTTATATACGTCGATCAATGCCATTGTGGTTTATGTTTTGTGACAACAAAATAATATTCCAAATGCATGGTTCTTATAATCCTTTGACACGTTTTTTTCTTACAATGGAAATGCCACTCGTCATTATGTTGTAACCATTTTAATAGATAACATGCAAGAGAGGGTGGATACACATATGAAAGTTATACCACATTCCATGGATAACATGAAGCAACAATATCCATCATATGTGTTTGTTTTGATGTTTAAAGGCTCAATTAGATGAAAAACAATTCAATACAATATAAATAGTTAAGTGTAATCAATTTACATGTCCAAATATGAACACACCAACCAACGTATGTATTGCATTTGTTGGAACATATGCATGTTGAATTAAATTATTTTCCTATGACAGCCTGGCTATCGTGCCTATGATATTTGGTAGTGTGTGACATGAAAAAATTTATGGGGTGATAGAAGAATAGGAAAAACCATTTAACATAAAGCCAAAAAATAGGTTTGAGATGCAACAACGAGATAGATTCAATGTTAATCATGCAATATCCTTATATGGAATAAGGTTGATGGAGTTGGAAATGAAGTGCTTCATCTCATTAGAATAGTATTGGTGAGGATAAGGATTTCCTAAAAACCACCGCCGAAAATATTTCTCTTTCTCTCAAGGGAATGACTTCTTCTTCCCTCCATCCTACAAGAATTGTTAAAGATAGATAATACAATGAACTGGAGGAAATGAAGGATCAATTTCATTGTACAATTATGATGGGAAATTATGGAGGACATGAAGGATCGAGTGCATGGTTTAGTGATTATGGTAAATTCAGGTGAAGGTAGACACCAAAATTTGTGGGTGAGTTCAAGTAGAGGTTATGTGAAGTTGTACTCAATTTGGGGAATTTCTCTATTTTTTTTTCTGTGCATTTTGAGGAGTTAGTAAATTTGATAAGTTTGATGCTTCTAGATGGATTTGAGCATAATAGAGTCTAAAAAAATTGAATGGGATGTGTAGGTTTATTATGGTAAGTGTGAGTGAAAAATATTGTGAGATTGCAATTTGCCATATTGTGGTGGCTAAGAAGAAACTATGCAATAACATTTTACCATAAAATAATACATGTATTCTTTCACTTGGAGAGTAATAATATTTAATAACAATCTTCAGGAACTGAGAAATTATGAGATATTATTACTTGGGTCTATGGTAGATACATGCTTTTGGAACTTATCATAATAATTATCTTGTGTTATTTGATACATCATGAGGAATGCACCAATGATTTTATATGATAAAAGTGGAAGCAAGTGTTACGAGGAAAATCACTCTATGGCATGGGGTAAACCACAACAGACGGAAATGACTGCAGAAATCAACTCTAATCTCAAGTATGTTATATAAACAAACATGCTAACAAGACAAGATAAAGAGCCTACCTCATCCGGACGTTCGATGAAGTCCACCGTTGAGCACTCGACTCAAAGCTATATACCTGCAACTTTTCCTCAACAACCAAGATACACAAGCATATGGTGATAATATATAAATTTATCACATATAATAGCATAATCCAACAATATTCATAACCAATATGCCCATGGAATAACAATTCAAATATTTGCAAGACATTAATTGGACAAGAAAAGAGTATTTCTATTAAAATATGATCAACAAAAGTGTATGAAAGACAAAATTTCATGCTGGTATGTCTCGGAACTAAGAAACTAAGTCCCTTCCAACTAGGCCTCCACCACTTCGATCCTCCACCAAAGGCAAGCTCATATAAGAGAGACAATGAGGTTCTCCATCAAATAGGGAAGATCTTGGGGGTTGAACCATGTGTTCAAACTTAAAAGGAAAAAGGGATGAAGACTTAATATGAAGTGAATAATTTCTCCAGAGTAACTTTCCTCTCAAATTTGAATTCTTCTCCTCTCTTCCACAGCTTGGATATGGCCCATTTACATCCTTCAAATGGAACTGAAGAGATGAGTCAGAAAGTTTTCAGTATATGGAAGGTCAAGGATCATGGATATTGTGACGTGACATGGAAACCTGACACCATTTTTTAGTATTGGACAAAAACCTCGATGTATGTGGGCTGTAATGGTGCAACCTACATATACACATGTTGTATAGTTGTTATGGAGCGTATATGTGGAAAAATGTGATTTTTAGATCTGGGAATTGCAAAATGGGACTTCAACTCTACATAAGGAAATGTAGAAGGCATTTTGAGCAAGTTGCATGGGGTGAGGCAAATCTTTCTATAACATATGCCCCCTAATGTGTGAGGTTAGAGGAGTATCTACGATGGTCGAAATACATTATAATTCACAGAAGTGGAGTAATGGAGACCCAGTTGGATGAGCTAGTTGTTCATAAGAATATTACAATCCATAATGACTTTGTACACATGGCTACCAATTTGAATTACACTGTAGATCCATGTGGAAATATACCAAACAATTATTCATGGCCATGAATAGGAAATACAGAGAAGATTCATGCCAAAGTCTGTCATAGTCACAAACAAGGCCTAGTAAAAACCAATCTAAATGTATATGTATACAATGGAGTACAATTTGATCTCCCGTGATCATTGAAGTCATATAGGTACATGTCCA
The DNA here is from genome assembly GCA_009831015.1 of Picea engelmannii. Classification (NCBI taxonomy): domain Eukaryota; kingdom Viridiplantae; phylum Streptophyta; class Pinopsida; order Pinales; family Pinaceae; genus Picea; species Picea engelmannii. The sequence continues at coordinate 40,048 of ML808447.1, forward strand.
ATGAATGATAGCAACAACTCAGGAAAGTTGTGACTATAAACTAATGTCTTCAAGTCTTCTACATGATCCGCCAAAGGTGCAAGTATACATCATGTGAATAAAGGATTTGAGGTCGAACATAATGAGACTTCGTTTGATCACCGTTCATTGAGGTATATTGTTAACAAACACAAAACAACCTATCGATAATGGAAGTAGGTATCAAGGAACCGAGTACATTCTTACAAGTGTGAATAAAGGATTTGAGGTCAAACACTTGAAGAATCCATGGATCATGAGACATTGATGTATTCTCATATGTCGATGGCGAGAGAACCTACCACTGATGACTACAAGCCTCTAGGTACTCATAAGACTCTAGGCCTCATTTCCAGAATAGATGAGATGAAGTTGATGGAAGGAAACCCGCTGAAAGGAGAGAATTAAGGCATCTCTCATCAGTCAACATGAGGTACAAAGAAATAGCTTTATGATTTGGATGAACTTGGATGAAGAACATGTTCACGAACCAACAAACCTGTGCGTATTTTCCATGCACCGGATGCAAGCAATGCACAAAAAAGATCCTCTGAATAGCAACCAATAAGGAAAATTGTCGACAAAGGCGAGGAAACCACCAATAAGGCTAATGGCATCCAAGACACTGCACAAATCTCAATGTGTGAATATATTTCTTGTCATCAAACACAAGGGAAACCCCCTAGTTAGCGACCAATGAGGAGATGTCGGCTGTTGGGTTCAAGGTTACCTACCCATAAGGAAAGTAGGACCAGGGTGCATGGTAGGACTACAAATTCATGTAACTCTGAGACACATTGAGAGTATAGCTGACATGCAAAGTCAAGAGTTCTAAGAGATGGATGACATATGCTTATAGACATCCTTTGAACAAGAGCATGAGACATATGGAGGAATCTGGCAGCATAGACTCAATGATGGAACTTTGTGATGCAGGAGGAACCAATCACACTTTCCATAGGGACTCGAAGAGTAACCAGTCGGAGGAGTAAACTTTGAATAACGAGTTCAACTTCCTAATATCATGTTAAACCCAAACTTTGGATGACAAGTGGAATCAAAAGTTTGTTCTCTATTCAAAGGCGTCATGATTGCTGCCAACATGAGATAATATTATTTTTCCGCCTATATTTTTTTGTTTTCTCATAAACAAATGAATGCTATGATACAGAGGAGGAAACGAGTGTCGCGAGTAAGAAACTAGTTCCATCAGTGGAACATACCTATGCTCAATGCAAAGAGGTGCATGCAGGATATGGACACTCGGGGGAATGTTTCCTCATAGGGTTCAAGGTGCCAAGCTGCAAAGGATATAAACAAGGCTTTGCTTGGATGATGATGCAAACTATTAAGATAATAAGATTATAATGAGAAAAAAGGAACCAAAAATAGGATCAATACTGCAAGAAAGATAATGAGATGCAATTACACTTAACTCCAAAGAATGTCCTTTTTCGTAAATTTAGTCCCCTAGGCCCGAAAAATTATAAAACAATACCTAGGAGAACTCTCTTAGCCACTAGTGACTAGAGTATTCATTTTTTGAAATTAGTCTACTTGGTCCGAAAAAGGGTTAAAATTACACCAAATAGACATCCTTTCAAATCCAATTAATGAGTGTGAAAGAGACAAGTTCACTTGGTAATATTTTCACCTTTTATAGAGTCGAAAAAGAGATTAACTAAGACTCGGAGGATGTTGTTCTAAGCAACATATAGTGGGGGAGGCCAAGACTCTCGTGTGGGAATTCTATCGAAAGTCAACAACTCACAGATAGCTGACACAAGCTTCGGAAAACAAAAATCTTTCCATTTCAAGGAGGATAAAATACTTTCATAGGTTACCTTATCTATAATATATCGTAGAATTATCCTTATCTAGAAGGGTGTAGAAGAAGGAATTTGAGGCTCTACAATATCATTCCAATCAAAGAAAACCACCCTAGGACTTAGAGGGAGCATACTAAAATAGAGTGGAATGCTCCCTTATTCAAAAGGTAGAGGACTAGAAATGATAAGGACATGGTCAAAAGATGCATCACCCCCCAAAAGAAGAGTGGGATTGACCAAAGATTGTATCAGCAATGTCACTTCCTTAGACTTGTCACTCTCCAAGAGAAGAGTGGGACCGGCCAAATATTGCATCAAAATGACCACTTATTCAACTGTTGGTTGAATAGGATGTGAGACAAGGTCAAGAGATGAATCACCCCCCAAAAAAAGAGTGAAGTCAATCGAAGATTGCATCGACATGACCGTTGGTTGAACATGATGCGAGACAACAAATTCAAGAGACGCATCACCCCCTAAAGGAAGAGGGGTATTAGACAAATATTGCATTGATATGATCATTGTATCAACCAAAGAAGGACTAGAATGTTGGGAAACCAAAGACGAATCAAAACCTAAAGGGCCCCCAAGAAAGGACCATGCTTCTTGTACCACAGTAGTAGCAGGGCCCAAACGAGTGAGGTGATCTCCTTTGCAAAGCCTACAAAGGAACTTGGGCTTACGTCTTATACATCTAGGATTCTCAATCATATGAATTCCCTTAGAATGACTTGCAGTCGCTGGTGACATGCTCCCATCATGACTTGTAGAGGCTAGTAGAAAATCTCCAACATGACTTGTAGAGGTTGGTGATGAATGTGCAGTGTGACTAGCAGTGACTAAATTTGTGCCCCCAACATGACTTGCAACGGTTGTTTGTTGGCCTTTAACATGACTTGCAGAGGTTTTCAACCAATCGCCAACATGACTAGAAAAGGGTGGTGATATAATTCCAGTATGACTTGCAGTGACTAGATTGGTGGCGGTTGGTTGCGGTATTTGAGACCAAAGTTCCGGGAAAGATTGGTTTTGAGAAATTATAGGCCAGGAAGGGTTCTGGTATACACCATGGCTATGTCCTACAAGATAGTATCCTCCTCCAAACTGATTCATAAAGGGTTGTAAGGACATTATCACTAAGGAATCCGCTTACAAAGAGAAAGAGACATGACAAGGGTTACTTGGGTGAGGATATATGTTGCCCCCAGACGAAGGAACTTCATGAAGGGGGTTTCCCATACTATAAAACTGACTACACTTGGATGAAAAATTAGAGGATAGATGGAGATACTCCATGGGAAAAGTGTTCATATGAACTAGGATAGAAAAATAAGGATAGATGGACGGGATGTAATAAGTAGAATGACCACCCATTTAAGCACTTTCTCCTGGAAAAGTGAAGCTAGCATTGGATCCATAGGAAGGAATATTCCAAACTCCTACCGTAATATTTGGTTGAGGGATATGACTCCCACCAAATGAAAAGGGATAATAAGGAGGCATCATGCCTCCAAAACAAAAACTAAGATTCACATAAGAAGTCGAGACAAAGGATGGAAATTGCAAAGACATGTATGGAGTACCATGAAAAAAATGATTAGAGGCCCAAGGTATTGGTTGAGTATCATGATTCGACGTACCACTTAGAAATGCAAAAGGATTTATCCCCATGGAATGATAAAATACCATGGGTTGGGTAACGCTAACTAAGGGAGTCACAGGGGCTCCTCTAACCATAGACATGAAAAATCATGATGCAATACAAAATCCTAAGACCAACTAATAATCAGAGATCACACAAACAGGATATAGTGTCTAAAAAGGGGCCTCCCTCACTAGAGTAAGTATGTCTCACCCAAGAGAGGCTTGAGACTCCCTCCGAAAGATCAAAGGTATCAGAATTAGTTATAAGGGTCGTCATGGGCTTAACAATGCAGTTGGTCAGATCCCCCTAGAGAGGTAATCCTCCATAAGGGTTGTGTGTTGTCTGACAATTACCTGGCTCAGGATACCTACAAAGTAACCCCTGCAAGTAACCTATGTGGCTACCTATGTCAAGCAACTAAAGACACCACGATATAACCAATGCACAGGAGAATAGTTGTAAGTCAATTCCACAATATGGGCAGGGTAACAAAGCCTGAAATCTTGAAAACACCACCTCTCACAGAGGTAAAGGAACTAGCAAGACCCCCAGATAAGAATAGATCCCTAGAAATATCTCTGACGCTAAGAAGGTATTAGAGGGATATCACTGCAACCAACTTCACGTGACCTCGTGCTTAACTCTAGTGTGAGTAAAGCCTCCTGATGTCACTAATTATACAATGGATTTCACCCCTCCCTTAATAAGAAACATATGTTGAGTTTAATATCCTTGGAGAAGTTTACACACAAAATCCTGTTCCAAGGCTCTATATCTTAAGCTAGTTTGTGCACCCTGAAAAATAAAATTGTTTCTAATCAATTTTAAATTTATCAGCATTATTTTTAGTGTCTTTGTTTACACAAAAGATGTGGTCATGAAACTGATGTTTTTATTTCTCAACAAGTGAAAGAAATGAATATGAATATAATGCAAAGTCCCAACTTCAACTCACAATAAATGATAATCTTTTCAAAAATGCAACTTTCAATTCAACTATGCAATTTCAAATAAGATGCAATCTTTCCACACATGTATCAAGATCAACAATAATAACCCAGAAGATTAAATGCCATAATGAAAAATGTATATTTTTTTGTATTTTCAATATAAAGAAATGAAAATGCAAGGATTAATCAACAACTTTATATATAAACCCTATTGTAACAAAAAAGAGACAAACCAAGCAGGATATCAAGAGGCAAATGCCTAGCCCAAGATGCAAGGAAAACCAATGAGAAAGATGATGAGAAATAAAAATCGCTCAAAAATTAAACCAAAGAAAGGTTTCCTATCACTCTGCAGGAACTTAACAGTCATGACAGAGACCTAAGAAGACTCAGCAACCATCAAAACTTACCCAGCAAAACCCAAACTCAGAAATCAAGCAAACAAGGATGATGTATGTGACTGTTTAAGAAAAAATCACGTATGTCCGTGCCCTATAGAACGACATCTCGCGTATGTATGCTTCTATCAAGGGAAAACCTGTGTATATGTATTAAAATACTATCAGGTTAAGGATAATGCAAAGAAACTCAGACTCAAAATGAAAATAGGTTGTCAAGCAATAAGAAGACAAGAAAACTCAAGCTAACCGAGAGAAACCAAAGGAGAAAAACACTCCAAACCCTGAAAAGAAGATTCCTTCCCCAGTATGGTCACCAATTCTGTTACGAGGAAAATCACTCTATGGCATGGGGTAAACTACAATAGACGGAACTGACTGTAGAAATCAACTCTAATCTCAAGTATTCTATATAAACAAACATGCTAACAAGAAAATATAAAGAGCCTACCTTGTCCAGACGTTTGATGAAGTCCATCATTGAGCACTCGACTCAAAGTTATATACCTGCAACTTGTCCTCATATAATATCATAATCCATCAATATTCATAACAAATATGCCCATGGAATAACAATTGAAATATTTTCAAGATATTAATTGGACGAGAAAAGAGTATTTCTATGAAAATATGATCAATAGAAGTATATGAATGACAAATTTATGTGTTGGAACATCTCAGAACCGAGAAACTAAGTCCCTTCCAGTTGGGCCTCCACCAAAGACAAGCTCATGTAAGAGATAAATTGAGGTTCTCTATCAAATAGGGAATATCTTGGGGGTTGAACCATGTGTTCATACTTAAAAGGACAAAGGGATGCAGACTCAGTATCAAGTGAATAATTTCTCGAGAGTAAATTTTCTCTCGAAGTTGAATTCTTCTCCTCTCTTCCACAACTTGGATATGGCCCATTTATAGCCTTGAAATGGAATTGAAGGGCTGAGTCGAAACGTTTCCAGTATATGGAAGGTCAAGGATCATGGATCTCGTGACGTGACATGGAAACCCGACACCATTTTTTAGATTTGGGCACAAAACCTGATGTACATGGACTATAATGGTGCAACATGTGTATACGCATGTTGTATAACTATTAGGGTGCGTATATGTGGAAAAATATGATTTTTAGCTCTGGGAATTGTAAAAAGGGACTTCAAGTCTGCACATGGAAATGGAAAAGGCCTTATGAGCAAGTTGCATGGGGTGAGACAATTATTTCTATAATAGAAAGATTTTTTATAATCTCATATGATAAAAATCGAAGCAAGTTTTTTAGACAAAACCCATAATATGTTACTACCCAAAAAAACCAAAAGGTCTAAGAGCATGAAATGATTGAATTGTGCATTGAAAAAAATGGAATTGTCCACCATTGGTGAATATCCATTCAATTTGGTTGTGGTGGATATGGTAACATGGTATAAAATACTTGTAGGACAACCTCCATAAAAATATCCATACATTAACAAAACATATCTATTCAAATACACTGCAGAGTCTCAATGAAAATTTATGACAATTTTGTGAAAAGTCTTAGGAACCACAACAWCTTAACCAAAAATGAAAAATGGTTGAGTATATAATTTGATAGAGTGTTGAAGTGCATGTTGGAAAGTTCATGAAASTCCACTCTCCAACACACTCACCACGTCGAGATCCTCCCAACAACACGATCCCGTGAATTTTCCTGATAGTCTTGGCTACAAATAAAATCCTAAATCTATATAAACCCTAACCCTAGATATGGGATAGTCTATACCATTAATTTCATAAGCTGCATGAGGTCAATGAGGAGAAACATTAGCCATGTAAAGAACAGATATCGAAGCTTAAAAACATTATCCAGAGCAGGCATTGATGAATTACACATTTTCATGAGAACCTATTTCTCCATTACACAGCTTCTACTCCACAATGCCTCCTAGATTCCTGGACATTATTCATATTGTGGTTCATATTAGACAAGGTGTGGCCACATTCCAATCCAAATAACCTAAAAAACTATCAGAGGGGAAAATAGAAATACATGCATCAGTTGCCTCACTGGACCGAGGATGGGAGCGGAAGAAAACATTTTGTCTTATTGTTGTCCCAATTTTCCAATACCTAAGAGACTTGTTTGGTTACCTAAACGTGATACCACATGCTAATGAAACCTTACCTAGTAAGGATATGACACACTCCATGAAAATGATTCCCACTCACCTAATAACTTCATGAACATGCATCCCACTCACCCAGTAACAATTGGCTCCACACACCCCATAAACATTTGGTAAAAAACCTAAACACCTAGTAAAAAAACGTAAAGTACAGTAAAAAACTAAGACTAAAGTGGGAATTAATAACATAATCTGCCATTATTATGTTAATCATGTTAATCTCCCTTTTTAATGATGAACAAACTTGTTTTTTCATGCAAGGATGTTAATGCTTGAAATAGAATCCTGTCATTCATTGTGACAACGAAGAATATTCGGAGCATATGACATCATGTCCATTAAAATCCCATTAATTTTGGCCATTTCCAATAAGTGTATGCCTATCGTCGTTAACATTTGGGTGGACAGAGGTTTTAGCAAAGGGTTTTTTGGGGCTTGTATTAGTAAAATGCACTAGTGTGTTATTAAGAAACCTACACCACTGTGCACAAAAAACTCAAAATTGCTAGTTCTCTTAAAACTATTACGCACCCCTTACACAATTTATGTTGTATGAAGCACTGGTGATTTTTGTGTTAATGTACACACTGGTCCATATTATTTTTTGTATGCATAAGCAATGCTCGCATAAATATTACGCATTGGGTCATTCTTTTTATTTTATGGCACACCAGTGCTCTTATAGTTTGTATGCACTGATGCATGTACTACAATGTGCACCGAAGGATAGTGAAACTTCGAATATTTGAGGTGAGATGTTGGCATCATTCTTTGTTACTAAGAACCGATGCATATATTATATTTAAATGGGTGGTTCATATATTATATGTAATGCACCAATGCATATTGTAATCATGTGCACTGTAATATTTTGAAACCATAAATATAATCGTACGTTATGTTGTTTAAAGTAATGATGTTTTTTCACAATTTTTAACATCAGTGCTTTAATGTAATCAATAGTCACCGATGCATATGACTCGTGAAAATTCATCATTATCTATTTTATCGGACACACTATTTAGTGAGTTCAAAACAATACAATGCATCCATATGTATATAGTTTAATTATTGATTTTTTACAAATTTTCAATTAATCATCTCAAAATCAAATATTTTTTATAATAATATTGTTTTTAATTTTTTGTTATTTTGTTTTGATATAATGATCACAATAATATATTACCCAACGGATTACACCTTTGTTATTTGTAACAATGTAAATCGTTCATATATTAATTAATGAACAATGCAATATTTTACAACATTCAACAATGCAATAAAATAAGAAACCCATTTTATTATATACGAATAAGAGATCCATCGTCATACAAAATGGGACAGTGTAAAGGTCCACAATAATCAAAATGAAACCAATATGTAATTGTTACATTTATTGGTAACATGTCCTCATGCAAATGGGACATTATGTCAAGTACATTAAACAAAATCCTTGATTTTCACAGACAAATATTCCAAAACATACAACTTGCAGTAACATTCAATTATATTGATTAGCATTAATCACTTAAACTATTTTCATTGCTCGAGATACGTGTGCGTCTCATTTCTTCATCACTTGTAGGTAAAATTTTACTTTAGTTATTTAAACTAATGTTTTCTTAATTGACTTGTTTTCTATGTTCCTCATGTTCATGTTCCATATACAAACATAGAAATAAAGTCTAATAAGTAAATCTACATTTATATAGTAGAATATTGATCTAGATTATTTTGGGAACAAAATTAAGGAGGAAATATAACAATTAAATATACAAATATATTGCAATAAACACATAAATACAGTAATGCATGATTTTTATTAATCGGAGAAATGTACAGAAACTGTAAAATTACAAGGTGAATGACTTGCTAGAATGGTGGTAGCTTATCTCTGAGAAGAGATGTGATGGATACGCTCATTCGCAAGAAGATGATGATGTTTAAAATGAGTCTCTAGAGTCATTTTTAACATAAAGGAAATCCAAAATCCTAACCTCAAAAGATGAAACGTCAAAAGGTTTGTAGGCCCTGATGAGGGTGGTTGATACGTCAACTTCCCAAGGGTGTAACTTTTTCATATGATCTTTGTTTGGGGCGCACAATAGCTCATTGGAAATTTATATCCAAGGAATACACATTTGTTTGTCACACTATGGCTAAAGCTTCTAGTGTGGCCCAAAAAACGTTGTTTAGGGCCTCAAAACAGCCCCAGAAGTTTAGTACTCGAAAAGATGTAAAAAAACTGCTAAGGTGGAAACCCTTGTTTTGTGTGAGCAGAATAGGTGGGTGGCCATTGATTTATGCCTAGATCAGAAATACATGATTGTGTAAATAAAAAACCATACCATAACAATGAGCGATTCATAAACAATGCATATGCTTTCAAATCCATTTCGTGTGTCATGTCTTAAAATCTCTTTTGTTGGATGCACTTCATACTTCGTTTCCTACATGTTTAATACGACATGACAAAGCATAGTCGATATAATTCATATAAAAATTTCTTAATGTTCCATTAATTATAAAAAAAAGGGGGAATTTAAACAACATAGTTACTTATATATTGTTCAATTAAACCTTAGTACTTCAACATATACTCACAACCCTTAGTAAACCCAATGTTGATCAATTATTCAGTTGGATCTTCTTTGTATGTTAGAACCTATTAGAAAACAACCATGGATGAGTGTAAATTAATTATTTAAATATAAAAATCATAACAAATATGAAATCTTAAGTAAGGCCAAAAATATAAGTACTCACAAACTTTGTGATCGACCATTTTATTCCTTGTCGTCGTGTCTTATGTGTTGAATGGGTTCCATTTTTTCTTTTCTACAACAAAACATTTGAAAAATAGATTTTTATACGATAATTAAATTTGATGTATAGAAAAGAATAAATGAATGATTACATACCTCTGATTCACATTGTTGTTGGGATGCCTCCTCTTGTGATGCAATTATGTTTATTTCTTTTACCATCTCCTTGTACACATTTTTGGTTCCCCTCGTTTGTCCCTTGAAATTTTTATAATGTTCTTGAAAAACACAAAAAAATCTTTCTTAAATCAACATGAAAGTAAATATAGAAAAAAAATTGGTATTTTTGGAACATATTATAGAAAAACATGTTTAGTAGTAATACTTTTTAAATGATTAATTTTTGTTATTGTAAGTTTTTGGTATTGCAAGTCTCATAGGTCTCATTGAACATTTCTCTAGAAATGCTTCATGTAGTTTATGTATGATCCAGGTGGACATCGGTGGCCACACACCTATTCCACTGGTTCAAAATATAGTTTCCATCCTAGCAGTTTTCTACTATTTTTTCTAGTCATGAACTTCTGGAGCCATTTTGAGGCCCTAAACAACTTTTTTTTGTTGTAGTAGTCCATAATAGATAGTCACATGCATGTATTGGTTGTTCAGAATGTATAATTCTCAGGTAGACCTTTTCGATAGGTTACCTAGCACCCCGAACAAAGATCGTATGCAAAAGTTACGCCCCCAGAAGTTGATGTATCAATTAATCACATCGAGGCCCACAAACCTTTTGGTATTTCATCATCTGGGGTTAGAGTTTTTGGATGTTTAAGGTTTTCTCATTGATTATGTATGTTAAAAGGCATTTTGGTCACATTGTAATCACTTCTTGTGAATGTGTCTATCTATCACATCTATTCTTAGAGATAATTTTCCACCATTCTAGTGAGTTCATTTCACTTTGTGTTTTTACAGTTCTTGCATATTTCAATCATTAATAAAAATTGAGTATTACTATATCTCTTTGTTTATGCAATATTTCTATGTTTTGTTTCGTTACCTCATAATTCTATATCAATGTATACCCTGATTCTTGGATTCATTGGATTGATTTTTGTATTGTAAGTGGAAAGTAAGTCTATATGTTATTTCCATTATATCCCTCAAGGTTCTATACAACATTTTTCCCCTCTCATTAACTTGTAGCACCACTCCAGATGAACAAAGGACCAAGTTTTCATCATCATTTACATCCTTCATAATTGTTTTCATCTTAGGATCAGTCCCTACATAACATTAAAAAAATGTGAACTCGATTGTTTAAAACTTGTTAGTGATTAATGTTAAGAAATTCATTTTTAGTAAAAAGTCAAAGAAAAACTTCATGTTGATTACCTTTTTATCCACCTAATTCCTCTCTTTGAAACATTTTGATAAATCGCTTACATTCTTTTGCACTCATATTACGAACAATTATATTGAGTTTCTTCAACTTTTTGCTATGCATGAAACACATTAACCAACACACATAACTAATTTAAGCCTAAAGATAATTCAAATATATTAATTTTTTTATAAAACTTAAAGAATTTGCCTCATTCTCTTGTTGGGATGAGCTACTATCGCGCTCGATGAAACAAGTATTTTTCCTTGAACTTCTTTTGGCCATCTTCTATAAAAACCAGGAATCATCAGATATAGAAATCATGAAATATTTTTACGAAATAATATTTCAATGTGTATATAAAATAGTACGCCTCGGTGCATTAAACACATGTATACACATCGTTGTTCATTAATGCTTATTGTGCATTGTCAAACCCATACACTTATCATACTAAAATCAATGGTATTTATATTTTAAACTAAGCGATGTTATTGATTTCATTTTATATTTCAGTGCATTGATGATAAATGTGAGCGTTGTTGTTTTTTTAACTTACCATTTGGGTGTGCTATACAGTTGATAGTGCACCGATATGTGCAAACCAATGCTCTTTGTATGTATAAAAGCACAGACAAAATGTATACATTTAAAAAATGAATTTTTCATTCATTTTTTCATTGTGAAATCAATGCACTACATAGTTTTAAGCGCCCCGATGTGATTTCTACATAAAAATGTATCGAGCCCAATTTTATTGAAAAAATAGAAATGCAAACCTCCCCAGTTAAATTTTTCAGAGATTTTCTTTTGCGAAGGAATTAATGGAGGTCACGCTTCGGTTCTTTTCATAATTTGGTGCACAAATGCCTTTTTATATAGATGCATTGATGCATCTATAACTAATTAAGAGCACCGATAAATTTTTAAATCCATTCAAAATTATGTTTGAAGTTAGATTTGTTTATTCTTCCCAAAATTTGTTTTAAGAATCCATTCATGTATTAATGATGGTTTTGGCTCAAATGCAGGGGGAAAAGGTTATAATATCAAATGGTCAATTCATTAGATTCTAGCTCATTCCATATTGTTGCAAGTTCATCAAGTTCTCCCCCATTGTTTGAAGTAAGTCTAGATTTTATTTTAATTCATTTATCTAATTGAATTTATGTTATTTATGCACATGCATTTGAATAAGTATTCATTGAATTTTTCAATATCATGTTTCAATATCAAGTTCGTATGCGGAAGATATTCCACTAGTTCAAAATGCCATAAGATATTATCAAGAGAAAGATACCATAGGAAAATGTTTGATGAAAATGGATAGCTTCTTTAACCTACCAATTGTAACATGCCATCTTACAGCAACTAGTCTGGGTCAACAGTATTACACCATGAATTGGATCTCTTTTATGACATCCCAATAGTATTTGGTTGTTCAAAATTTAAAGGGTTGAAGAAGAACCCTCAACATGTCACAGTTTAGGAACACTTCCATATGCTCCTTTTTTGAAAAGTTGGAAGCCATATAAACTAAGTCTTGTCCTAAATTGACAAACCCATCTCCTTATATTGAGTCAACAAAGAGTTCTAGTGAACCAAAGTATGATATTAATACTACCCAAAACATCTCTACTAGGAGATCCAAAAAGTTGTAGGAGCTAAGAGAAAAAATGTCCAATTACACACCAAAGTTGGTTCAATTGTTGAAGGTAGTGATGAATTCCCTCTTTCCATCCATCTACAAATTAGATACCAAACCTATTATAACCAATATTTGTATGGCACTTGGTCATCTTCCATGATTGTGCCCTATTGTCCCCAATTTATATGGATGAATAAGGAAATGATGTCTTCAGGACCTCAAGTTGCAGACATGGAGTACCGAGAGACAAATGACTAACAACATCCACATGCATAGACAGAGACCCACTTCACCACCACACATCTAGGATTCATCACGATGGAATTCACCACATCATATTGCTTCAATAAGAATATGGGTCTTTCTCCATGAGGTACAAGTTAGGTACTGTGGTAAGTGGCACTTTAATACTTGAGGCATTTGAGTATGTTGAATTTAAAGCTTCTTTTGATTATAGAACTTATTCTTGGAAATTATTCTCTTTGCCATGTTTCACCTTGGTGGTTGACATTGTTCCCTAGTAAGTGGTCACCCTTTGGAATGGGTTTGCTACTGGGAGGTCCCCTTGATGAGTCATAGTATCATTCCCAATAATACTTATCAATTTTCACACTTCACCCATTATCATCTCCTTATCTTTTGGGATTTTCGGGTGTACTAACCCAAGCAGGGATTGTACATCTTTTCATGGGAAGAAGGGGTTGAAGGCCCAGAGGGAATGTAGTTGGAAAAAGATAAAAGACAAAACTATAACCTTCTAGATACTCTCCTAAATAGGTCTTGAGAACAATGAAATGTTCCTCCTAAAAAATCAAATACCTACAAGAAACAATTTCATATTATATAGATGTCCCACTTGTTGAGGGATATACAAAAGTGTGTTACAACCTTTGCTTTACCCCTATGGCACTTTGTGTACTTCTCCCTTAATGTGAGATTGTGGTACTTCCCCCCAATATTTATGTTACCCATTGGGAGTACCCAGTTGTTTTGGACTTTAATTAATTAATGAAAAATGAATGGGCTTGGAAAAAGGATGCATTGAAAATGATGGTGCATCACACCCTCTACAAAGGCACCCATAAAAGAGACAATACGAACCCTTGTATGTCATCAACACCATGCCCAAAAGTCTTACCCCATCCACTTCGTCTTCTCCACATGAATTAGAGAGCGTCCACCTACTGGAAACACTCCTTGACTTAAGGAATTATTCATCCAATAGGTCACCTTGTCAACCCTCCCATACCTAAACTTGGAAAATCACATAGGGTCTTTGAGCACTTGTTTAATTTGGTAAGGTATTTTTTGGTGAACATGTTTGGGTAGATCTTGTATTAAATGTGATTTTACTTTCCATGATACATTTGAATTGAGATCCTTGGAGGGCGCACTTGTCTGTCTTTGCAGGACCTTGTTGATGGACATTTTTTAGGGACAAGCCTAGCCTAGGCCTTCATTGGGACAGGAATCCCATAGGTTGGATGCCATGACCCAGACATTAGGAGAAGATAGAGATTGAATTTTTTCTTTGGAGGAAAGAGAAGATACTTTGGATGATGATACCTATCCCATCTTATCCCAATGTTTGGCCTTGAAAGGTCAAAATGCCATCTTGAGGGATTGATGTCACCCTAGGGCTGGGATTTTCATGGTGGAGGTGATCCTTGAAGATGGTTTGAAATGATTCATGGAGAAGGAAAATAGATTGCACAGTGTCACATGGCCTTTGGATTCCTAATGATCCCTTCAAAAACTCAATAACTTCCATAAAGTGCCAAAATGTCACCCCTATAGGGTGTGACATCATATTTCTAGGGTTTATTAATGGGTAAATTCAAATTAAAGTTGTAAAGGGGAAAAATTAAGGGAGACGTTCCCCTTATTTTGTGTTTTACCCTAACTAAATGTGGAAAAACATTTTTTAGAGATTTTGTATAAATAAGGATCAAATTCACTTCATTTTATCATAGCTCTCTCATTAGAGAAAACTACTTGGCTGAAATTTGCGCCCTAATTGGGAAATTTTGGCTATCTCTCTTGTGAAACATTTTTGGATTCTTGTTATTGTATATTTTGGAGATAAGGTGGTGTGCACCTCTTGGAGACTTGTTCTTTTGCATGTGGAAGGAAATTGCTTGGTAAACTAGGGTTTGCTTCTTGATATCTTGTGGAATTGGTAAGCACTTGGTGGTATTTTCTTCTTGTTTCACTAGTATTCTTGTTTAAAACCCTTGGAGGAGTATAAGAGCATACACCCCCCACCAAGGTCCATATTATTTTCTATTTTTGCAAGGCCACTAAGAGGATTAAAAGGGATTACACCCTCCTAGACTTACCTTTGTTGGTTTTTCATGCTCTAGGGAGTAGAAGGGCCTACACCCCTAGAGATATTATGGATCCAACCCTTATAACCAAGACTCCATTCACCCAATATATCAAAATAACTAATATGAAAATTGCATTGGAGAAACAAAATAGTTGCATTGGATAATGTGTTTTGTTGAGTTATTTCAATTGTCTAAAGTGGAATCAATTTTACATGCTTTTAGCTTGCTTGAGCCACTAGGGAATCTATCTTAGCCAAGTACACCTTATTGTTGCTATAGTTTTATGCTACAGCCATTAGGGCTGCAGAAAACTTATTTAAATCTCTTTCTCTTACTCACTATTCAACCGTCAGAAATTCCTAAGACGCTACCATAATAATCTATTAATCATTGTGCATCTTTTAGGTGGTTTACTTGTGATTTTTGGTGGTTGAATCTTGTTGTTGCAGCAATTATTTGCTACAACCATAAGGATGCTATAATATTTTGCTAATAACTTCATCTAGCAGCCCTAATTCACCGTCAAAGTTCATGCTTGAGTATTGGAAAGTTATCTATTGTTTTAGTACTTTATTGTTCGATAAATATTTGGTAATCTTGATGGTTGAATCTACAGTAACTAGCTCTTATTATTGCTGATATATATTTTTGTTTGCTGCTGCAATATAGGACAACAAGTTTCACTTTCTTTTCCACTTGATTTATGGCCTTGTATCGCGATTGTTTGTCTTGTCCTGAGAAGGAGTAACACTTTGGTGCAGGTAATCAAGTCTTTGGAAACCATTTACCATCATCAAGGATCATTTCCAAGCCCTCATACTTCTTCCATCATTGACCTAAGGGGTTCCTCTCAAAATCTCTTCATTCTCTATCTCAATCTCCCTAGGGTCACCCAGGTTCCCCCCTTGAGGTGATTTCATCATATCTAAAGTGAGGAGAGTACCTGTATAAGATGACAGTGGGTAGGTATTCCCAAAGTTCTCTCCATCTTGTGGATTGGGTCGGGATTTTCCCAACCTACATTTTTTGCGATAACATTTTTTGCGATGTTGGAACTGAATTCTCTTTTTTTGGTAATAGTTATATGGTTGCCAAATCTAAAATAGATGTTACAAATATTGTGTTGATTATCCTTTCACATGTATATGTTCCTCCCAAATTATCGATAGAACTTATGCCAGTTTTTGGTCCTCTTTATAGTCGGTCTTATTACTTGAATATTGTTAAATACAAACATAGTATTTCCATGTATATTATGTGCATGAATTTTTATGATTCTCGAAACTTTAATAGAAAAAACATGTTATATATCAATGTTGATCCACAAACTCAGGGGAACATTATAGGGTTCATAAATAGTTGTAGGTCCTCATTATTTAGTGCAAATTGTTCCTTTGAGGAACACTCCAATGACAAAGAGTTATTTATGAAAAGGAAGGCATTCATATTTGTTGTTGTGCATGAAATACATAATTTGTCTCCTAGTGATGAGTTTTTAGTAAACTATAACTTTCATAGACCACCAAACACTTGTCAAAAATAACTTGCATTGGGTCTACCTTTAGACATCCCCTTGGGGAGTAACAAAAAGATGATTGAGTAATTGGATTTTTGGATTTTCAATGTAACTAATGTAAATGTATTTCTCAATTTGGCATGTGTTTTATAAAGTGGTTGGTTTCATGTTACGATAATTACATCAAATATGGGGACTAAATCCTATAACATCTACACAGGGACTTTATTTTATTTTATTTATTGAGTTTTCTTATTATATTTTTATATTTTTAAATATTAATATATAATTAATTTAATTTAATATTGTTTTAACCTTAGCAAATTAATTATTTTCTTCACTAACCAAATCCAATACTTGCATTTCCTTATGAGGAGATTCATAAAGTTGGTCGTAGAGAAAAAAATCATAAAGTCATTTATTGTATATTAAAATTCATTATTATTAATCACTTCGTTTTCATATTCAATAATTTAAATTTAATTAGTTATCATTTTTAAATAATATTTTTTAAACATAACAATTATAAATTTAATTTTGAACAATTATTGTAATGTTATCATTAAAATAAATGGAAAAATAACAATTCATAAGAATAATTATTCAAATTATTTTTTTCATTCATTAACCAAATCCGCAAACATTTTAATACAAAATCAACCAAATACAATACTTAACATACTTTTTAAATTGAAGATTCAACTAATATTTACATATTTTTTAAACAGAAGATTCATAATGTTGGTAATGGAGTTAAAAAGGCCCAATATAAACATTCTATGTTTGTTACTTAATCTACAATTCCATCCATCCTTATGAATTTTTTGTCGGATTTTGAACAAAAAGCATCGGAAAAAGATAGCCAAAAAAGAGTAAAAACGTAGAATGTTTATAGATTTCATCAAAAGTTTATAGATCAAATTTTTTTATAATATATTCTTATATTTAATAATTTAAACTTAATTAAATAAATTTAATATATTATAATAGTTAAATAATATAAATTAATAAAATATTTGGAAAAAAAAAATATAATAATTGTAATTTTAGTAAGCGATTATATTATAGCTTTGTCTTGTAATATTTGAATCATAAAAAATTTCGGCTGAGCTATGGTCCAACGATTAATCGATGGGTATTTTCCATCACTGGCTCATGTTCGATTCTCGAGGTCAGTTTCTTTGGCAGCTAATTGGGAATCCTCAAAGTGACATGTCCCTAGAGTGATATTCTCTAAGTCCCCAATTCCGGCCAAAAAATAAGGGTTGTTCAGTCAAAAATAAATAAATAAAGATATATATATATATATATATATATATATATATATATATATATATATAAGAACATTATTATTACATCATTATTATTAGTAGTAAATAATTATATCATAATGTTAGTGAATAATTATATCAAGAAAACAACGGTCATGTGAGCGTTGTGTGAGGATTGACTGCATTGTGAGTCTAGATCTCGTGCTAGGGATTCCTCGCACCCATGGAGGTTTTGGGAACACCCCAAGTGTCTCCCTCTCCTCCACCTCCGCCATCTGCTGCAAACGCATTCAATTTGTTGCTAGCATCCTTGCCAAAGAAGAAGAAACGCGAAACAACAAAGTTTGTGAAGAAACTAGATGATATCCTTGAAATCTCTCTTTGCCTAGAGGGAATGATCCAGGTTAATCTGTCCCTGGTAGATCGTGCTCTTGTAGGCCAATTCACAAGGCTCTGGCCCTCTCCAAAATCCACAGAGAAATGGGTCGTCAAGAACTGGGTGCCATTGATCAAAAACAATGTAACCTCTTATTTCTTGGGGAGAGGTTATTTACTATTCGAATTCACTTCAAAAGAGGACAAGGATCTGATCTTTTGGAATGGCCCCTACTTCATGGGCTCTCAGGGCCTGTATCTTAACAAGTGGACGCCAGACTTCAACCCTGCAGTCGATGTTCCCTCTGCGATCCTAGTGTGGGTCAGGCTCCCAAACCTCCCAATCCACTGTTGGAACTGGGATTCATTGAATCACATAGGCAATGCCCTGGGTAAATTTATAGACTGGGCGAACAAAAAGGATCAATACGACTGTGCCAAAATATGCGTGGAGGTAGATATAGAGGTGGGTCTTCCAGAGGCCATAAAAATCAATGTCGGTAGTTGGACCCATGTGAAAAAACTAGATTATGAGCAGTTTCCCTTCAAATGCCGGAAATTCCATGTTTACGACCACTTTGCCATAGGTTTTCCGACCAATGGTGAGGTGGAGAAAGGGAAGGAGGAGGGATGGAATCAGGTTAAGCATACAAAGACCTCCCATAAACCCCACAAGTCTGGTGCCCCATTTGGAAAAGGCCCTCAGTCGGCCCCTACCCAACAAAGCCCTCCCTTGATGGGGAAAGAAAACAAATTTGGGCCTCTAAGCTCGGAAACAGAGGAAACCCAGGAGGTCAAGATTCAAAAGGTAAACTCCCCATCCAAAGGGTCCCCCTCCAGCTCGATCAAAGGTGGAAGTTCAGCAGAGAGCTCTAAATAAAAACTCTCAGAAGATGAGGAGAAAGATCAAGAATCGGAGGACTCAAAGGAGGAAGGAGAAATAGGAGATTCTCAAACCTCTACCAGAAGATCCATAAGAGTCCGCAAGACTACACGGGAAAAGAGAGAATAGGAAACTTACAAAGACAAGCTTCAGGGAAGGCAACCAACCCTTGAGAAGCTATTGGAAAAAAAATTGAAGATGACGAGACACCATACTCAAGGCTCCAAGGGATCCCATCACAATAAAAGTAAATGATGAAGGTCATCTCCTGGAACTGTAGGGGTATGGGGAGCAAGGACAAAGAAGAAGCCACAAGAAGTCTAATAAGGATAGAAGCCCCAGACATACTTCTCATTCAGGAGACAAAAATGGAGGACACAGTCTTCCTTCAAGCAAGTAAGAAATTCTGGAATAAAGGTGGAGTGCAAGCACTCTCTGCCCATGGAGCCTCGAGAGGGTTGGGCACCCTCTGGAATACTAATAAATTCTTGATATTCTCTGAGACCCTAAACACCCACTGGCTATTTTTAAAAATGCAACATCTTGTCACAAAAGAGATCATATGTCTCTTTAATGTGTATGTCCCAGTTAATGCTTGGGAGAAAAATTCTTGTTGGGATTCCATAAGAAGCCTGGCAGATCTAGTGAATCTGGATAATATCATCATTTTTGGTGACCTTAACCTCACTTTACTCTCGGCAGAAAAGAGAGGAGGCAACATCGTAAGGTATCTGGCAAGGGAATAGGTGGAGGATCTTATGCAAGACTGGGACTTGCTAGACATCAAGCCCTCTACTGGTAAGTATACTTGGTCAAATAAAAGAGTCAGTCATGGTCATATTGTAGAAAGATTAGATAGATTTTTCGTTCAAAGTTCCTTCCTCCTAGGGTTAGAGTCTAGAATGCATATTCTTCCTTGCAGCATTTCTGATCACAAACCCATCAAGCTTGAGCTGCTGTCACAACTTGACCTTGGTCCAATCCCATTCAGATTTAGCCCTCTTTGGGTCAAGGAACCAAACTTCATGCACATGGTCAAGGAAAGTTGGAAGAAGCCAGCCAAGGGCTCCCCTTTTTTTGTTTGGGAGGAAAAACTCAGAAGAGTGAAAGATGTTCTAAAAAGATGGGCCAAATCTCTGACCAATCCTGCAACCGAAAGGAATAAAATCCAAAGTACGTTAGAAATCCACCATTTGCATTTGGAAGATGCTGAAATAACAAAAGAGTCTCTAGACAAAGAGGCACATCTTCAGCAGAATTTTCACAAGGCTTGCTTGGATGAGGAAGAATACTAGAGGCAAAAATCTTGAAGTCTTTGGCTCAAAGAAAGGGATAGGAACTACTCCTTCTTTCACAAGCAATTCCAAGCAAGGAAATGCTCAAATTCCATCTATGAAATTAAGGAAGAGAATACCATTCACAAGGACAATACAAGCATCAAAAGGGCAGCCTTCCTTCACTTTAAAAATCTATATAGTGAGGAAGAGGAGATGAGCCAGAACTCTAAACTTATGGAAGTGGTTCCCCTCTTGATATCAGCTAAGATGAATCAACTGCTAGAAGAAAAAGTCACCAAAAGTGAAGCTAAGGATTCCCTCTATGCTATGGACCCTGACAAAGCCCTAGGCCCAGACATATTTACATCCAGATTCCTCCAATCCTGTTGGAAGATTGTGGAAAATGACTTCTTTAAAATGATTTTAAAATCCCAATCCTGTAATAAAATCGGAGGCAATACTAACTCTGCGTTCCTTTCCCTCATCCCTAAGGAGAAAGGAGCCAATACCTTCAACATATTCCGTCTGATCTCTCTTTGTTACATAGGGTACAAATTGATTACCAAAGTGATATCCAGCAGACTGAAGAGCATCCTCCCTAAAATTATTTCGGAGAATCAAGGTGGCTTTATCCATGGTAGGAAGATTGTGGACAAATTCATCTTAGTCCAAGAGGCGATTCACTCAAGTCTACATCGAAATGAAAATGGTATGGTTGTCAAGCTTGATCTAGCAAATTATTTTGACCGAGTTAGACACAACTTTATGTTAGATGTTTTGCATAAGCTTGGGTTTGGATCGAGCTTTATAAATTGGATTCGGTCTTGTATCTCAGAGCCCTGAATTTCTCCTCTGGTGAATGGTAGGGTTGTTGACGTCTTCAAAGCCTCGAGAGGACTTAGGCAGGGGTGTCCTCTTTCACCCCTCCTATTTGTTCTACAAGCTTATGTCCTCATCTTTTACCTTGATAAGAAGCAGCAAGACCATGAGATCATTGGGCTAAGTATAGCAAGAGGGGTTAAAAACATCAATCATGCCCTCTTTTCTGATGATACTTTGTTGTTGGGTGCTGCCACTGTGCTATCAAATACTAGGTTCAAATGAGTGTTGGACGAATTCTGTGAGGAATCTGGCAGTAAACTGAACAATCGAAAATGTCACATTTACTTTTGGAACATCTCAACCTCCCCTCTCAATGATATTGCCAGATGCTTTGGGTTTGTTGCCTCCTCATCCTGGTCTTCATTCAAGTATCTTGGGATTCCTATCTTTCTCAAGAGAGCCTTCAACAGAGACTAGATTCCCCAATTAGAGAAATTCAAGAACAAAATGCAGGCCTAGGGATTCTCCTGTCTCAATATTGCAGGTAAGACGGTGCTCATCAAATCTTTTCTCAACAACCTCCCTTTATTTCAATTCGCTATCCTTCTAGCTCCTTTTGCATCCTTAGGAAGATGGAGGATTACATTCGTCAATTTTTTTGGAAGGGAGGAAAGCAGAATGAGAAAAAAATCCCTCTCGTCAGTTGGGAAATAGTCTCCAAGCCAATGATGGAGAGGGGTTTGAACTTTAAAAATCATTGCTCCCAAAATATAGCTATGGGAGAAAAAATTATATGGAGAATCATTGCCCCCAACCCTGTCTAGGCGCAACTAGAACTATGGAAGAAATACTTCAAAGGTCAGATAACTCGATGCCTGGACAATCCTCTCCCCCAAATCAAATCATCCTTCCTCAATCTATGCGCTAAAGCTGTCCCTCTGATCAATTCTCATGCATTTTGGATCCCTGGAAATGGAAAAAGCATCAATGTGTTTAACGATCAAATTATGAATAAAGCCCCACTGGCAGAGTGCAGCTCCCTACAAACTTTATGTCTCTGGTTGGATGATGCCAGATACAAAACATTGTGGGACCTCTCCTTATGGAATGGACTAAGTTGGGCGAGCCAGAAGAAAATCCATGTCCCCCCGGAACTCCAGATCAACTGTGTTGTGTTTTTTTCCCTATTGCATGGCATGGCTCCCATTCATGCGAGGAGGAAGGACACTCGTGGTTGGGGTTCGATGGATGGTGGCTTCTCTATGGTGCAGGGCTACGCTAAGCTGCTAGAGCAGCCTTACGTTCCTCCGGATCCAACACCTTGGAAGGGGATCTGGAACCACTCCTCCATCCCAAAAGTCAACTTCTTTTGTTGGTTGTTGTGTCATAGAAAAATTTTGACAGATGACAGATTGCAGAAGAGGGGAATTTATGGTCCTTATAGGTGCAGTTTGTGCAAAGAAAACGTTGAGTGCGCCCGCCATCTTGTGCTGGAGTGAAAATTTGCATCACAAATCTGGCATGAGCTCTTAGGCACTTGGAGATCCAACTTTGTATTCCCCAGCTCCACTTCTGAGTTGTTTGCAAATTGGTTTCCCAGATATCCTGGCCCCTTTCCAAAAAACAAAATAATCAAATCTGTCTGGACCTCCCTTCCAAAAATCATTAGCTGGCAAATTTGGCTTGAGAGGAATAAAAGGATCTTCATAAATAAAGAGCGGGATGCTAAGTTTGTTGTGATCAAGATAAAATTCTAACTGAAATAATTCCTGGGAGATCAAATGGATGATTCAAACTTATGTCAGCAAGACATTGATTGGGGTGCCTCATTTGATCTTCAATTCCAAAAAGCTGTAAGTTCCATCATCCCTCCCAAAGAGTGGAAAATAAGAGAAAATGAGAAAGACTTCTATGACTGGATCTCCAAGCAATCAAGACACTCTCTCTTCTTTGATGGGGAAACCAAAGACAATCTAGGAAAAGCCAATGCAGGAGGAGTCATAAAGAATTTAGAAGGAAGAATGATTCACAGCTTCACCTAGGGCCTGGGCCATACTTCCAGCATCCAGGTTGAAGCGATGGCTCTCTTCCAAGGTCTCAAGTATCTCAAAGACTTGGGCATCAGTGAGGTAAATGTAATTGGGGATTTTCAGGCCATCATCAAAACCATAGTGATCAATTATGCTCTGTCAGATTTAAGATTTGCAAGGCTGATCTCTAGAATCAAAGTTTTGGAAAAATCCTTTCAGAATTTGAAATTGTTCCATGTGTTGAGAACGAACAATAAGGATGCGTATTTAGAAGCAAATAAGGAAGTCCTCCTATCTGTTGGGTCCATTCTAAGAGACAGAGGTGAATCTTGGGATCCAAATCCTTAACCCTCTATCTGGCATGTTCTACTACATTTTATTGAAGCAATTTTGTTGTATTCACAAGCTTGGGAAAATCACAGAAATGGATTCCATTGTTGCATGTAAGAAGATCTGGAACATTAGCATAAGCGCCATGTTTCTCCTAGTTGGAGAGGTGCTCTGGGATTTTCTCCCAAATTTTGTATTCCGAATTGAGGCATTCATGCCAAGTTTCTAATATAATCCAATAACCATTCCCGTAAAAAAAAAAAATTAATAATTATATCATAATGTTATTATTACAATACATGAAAAATACATAATTATTCTAATCACAATCATTTCACTCATCATATGTATGTATTTTTTTTTGTAAACGTGTTTAATCAACATATTGTATCTTGATGAACAACAAACAATTCACCTTGAAAAGGAATTAAACATTATATGGCATTAATGGTTATAATTTTTTGAAATCACAATCTAAATTAAATGATTTCATAAAAATAAAGTTAAACATTATATGGAAACTCTAAATTCTAATGAGTGATACAGATCAAATTTAATTTAAAAA